>JAPDFK010000136.1:0-112872 GCA_027569635.1 Lasiosphaeriaceae sp. G1095
AACAAACAAAAACGGCTCCAAACCCCGCGTGCTCGGGTGTGTGGATCACCCCGTAAGCCTGCCCCCGTAATTTTTTTTACTCGTAACAAATTCTGGGTTAAAAACCACCTTTCGCCCTTTAAATGTTTTTTTCGCTTTTTCGGTCTGCCCCCCCCCCAATTTCCCCCCCCCCCCCCAAAAAAAAAAAAAAAAAAAAAAAAAAACAGGCGATTGTCATTTTTCGGCAGCATTTTGAAACCCGGATTTAACCACAGTTTGTTAAACATTGACAGATAACGGCGAGTCCCGGCAGCGAGAAGAAGGCTGAGCAACATTGATACTCGTGCATTGCCCATCGTGTTCTCGCCAGCCTCTCGTGCAGCAGCTCAGACGGGGTGTGGGCTGATGAGGTATGAAGGACAACCTGGACATGGAACGGTTCGTCGGGTCGAGGCCCGCCACAAAGCGTGGGAGCTAGGGCAGCACCTCCTAAAACACGCTCGGGTCCAAGGTTGATGGTGTGATTTAGCGCCAGAACTGGAACTTGGAAGAAGACCGGGATCATCCGGCAGGCAGCCATCGATCAGGTGTTTGCGTCGTTGCAACTGGCGGGTGGGTGAAGTGCTTCTCCTGGAGTTGTTCGCGTGTTGCGCACCCCGCCGATTTCCCCTCTCCGGCTCTCGAGAACCCCCCAATCCACGCTTTCAGGGACATGCAAGCGAGGGGTTGCGGTGATGATTACCCCGCGCGCCGTTCATGGGTATCAATTTGGAACTGGGGGTCCATCCGTGCACGATAGATAGGTACCAAGGTACTACCGTCAAGATGAACTTGGACCATGTAAAAAAGGGTATCATAGAAAGTATCAAGAATTGGTTGGACTCGTTCTGTACTATTTTCCCATCATCTCAGCCCAACTGACCAACTGTAGAAAGGGGTGTACAGCGGAGCTGGGCAAGTTACTGTTCAGACATCGTGTTGCAAATTGCGATTTGATTGGCCGGTTGCTCGCTGTCAGGGTCGAAAGGGCCCAGCTCCACGGCCCACTTTCCCTCTCGTCATGTTCAACATCAGACCACCTTTTTGTGGAGCCCATCGTCTCCACCAAACAGGGCGATCCCTGTCTCTCATACACCGGCTTTGCGAGGTTGTCGAGATGGGACCGAGACGTCGAGGTGCACGGAGGAGCCGTTGGATGATAACAAACCCATGCACGTTGCCTTTCAGGCTTTCACTGCCTTGTTCTCGGAGGACCCTGGCCCTGCTTTCGCAGGTCGGCCCGTTCCAATGGATAGCAGTGGTTGGTTGGACGGCAGCAAGTGGTTGCTGCTCTGCTGCGCTCTTTCCACTCTTGCGCATGCCATGACGGTGATCTAGCCCCAGAGCAGAGCAGAGCAGACTGACTGACAGACCAGAGCAGGGCAGGGCAGCAAAGCAGCAGAGCAGCAGAACAAACCACGCATGGTCTGCCAACCTGCCAAGGAAGCCTTCCAGCATACGAGCCTCCTCTGCCTCGCCTGGCCTCCGCCTTGCCTATAAAGGTGAATTCGCTCCTGCCCTCCCATCGCTTCTCCCCTCCTTTGCCCTCACTTTCACCCCCAAAGCACTCAAGCAGTCTTTGAGTACAACCACAACCCCATCGTTTTGGCACTCCTGCAACGACCCTTCACCATGGGCGACGACTCCAAAGAAGAGGTGGAGAGCATCAGCCCCTACGGGCCTGCTCGCTCCACCGTCAAAGGAGCGCCGCTGTCCAATGAGGACATTGAAAAGTACAATGACTTCTTCAAGGCCAGTCTGTATCTCAGTCTCGGCATGATCTACCTGAAGCAGAACCCTCTCCTCAAGAAGCCCCTCGCCACCGACCAGCTGAAAGCCCGCCTCCTTGGCCATTTCGGCAGTGCCCCTGGCCAGATCTTCACCTACATGCACTTCAACCGCCTCATTACAAAATACGATCTTGACGCCATCTACATTTCCGGCCCCGGCCATGGCGCCCCCGCGGTGCTGTCACAGGCATATCTGGAAGGCACCTATTCCGAGGTCTACCCCGACTCGTCCGAGGACGAGGATGGCCTCCAGCACTTCTTCAAGCAGTTCTCCTTCCCCGGTGGCATCGGCTCCCACGCCACCCCTGAAACTCCAGGCAGCATCCACGAGGGCGGCGAGCTCGGTTACTCGATTTCCCACGCCTTCGGTGCCGTCTATGACCATCCCGACTTGATTGCCCTGACCGTGGTGGGCGACGGCGAGGCCGAGACGGGTCCGCTGGCCGCGTCGTGGCACAGCACCAAGTTTCTCAACCCCATCACCGACGGCGCCGTCCTCCCTGTCCTGCACTTGAACGGCTACAAGATCAACAACCCTACCGTTCTTGCCCGCATCAGCCACAAGGAGCTCGAGTATCTGTTCCTTGGCTACGGCTACCAGCCCTACTTTGTCGAGGGTGATGATGTCGAATCCATGCACCAAGCCATGGCAGCAACCCTCGAGCACTGTGTGGTCGAAATCAGGAAGTTCCAGAAACAAGCCAGGGATTCCGGGAAAGCCTTCCGCCCCATGTGGCCCGTCGTCATTCTCCGTACCCCCAAGGGCTGGACCGGCCCTCGCAAGATTGACGACAAGTACTTGGAAGGCTTCTGGCGTGCCCATCAGGTGCCCATCACCGACGTCCACGAGAACCCCGAACATCTCCAGCTTCTCGATAAGTGGATGCGGAGCTACGAGCCCGACCGTCTGTTTGCCGGCGGCAAGATCAGCCCCGAGCTCAAGACCCTCTGCCCCACTGGCACTCGCCGCATGAGCGCCAACCCCGTGGCGAATGGAGGTATCATCAGGAAGCCCCTCAAGATGCCGGATTTCCGTAACTACGCCATCGGCGTGGAGAAATCGGCAGTCACCATGGCAGCCAGCATGTCAAATATGGCCAAGTTCCTGCGCGACGTCATGGCCAACAACATGACCAACTTCCGACTCTTTGGCCCTGACGAGACCGAGTCCAACAAGCTGGGCAACGTGTACCAGGCCGGAAAGAAGGTCTGGATGGGCGAGTTCTTTGAGGAGGACGAGGACGGCGGCAACTTGGCACAAGCTGGCCGCGTGATGGAGATCCTCTCAGAGCACACCTGCGAGGGCTGGTTGGAAGGTTATGTTCTCAGCGGCCGTCACGGTCTCTTGAACAGCTACGAACCCTTTATCCACGTCATCGACTCCATGGTCAACCAGGTATGTTATTTCCATGTGTGATTTGATTTGATTTGTGTAGTCGGGCATCATTGGCTAATGGTAATCATAGCACTGCAAATGGCTCGAGAAGTGCCTGGAAGTAGAGTGGCGGGCCAAGGTCTCCTCTCTCAACATCCTCCTGACCGCTGTGGTTTGGAGACAGGACCATAACGGCTTCACCCACCAAGACCCTGGTTTCCTTGATGTTGTTGCCAACAAGAGCCCCGAGGTGGTCCGCATCTACCTACCGCCCGACGGCAACTGCTTGCTCTCCTGCATGGATCACTGCCTGCGCTCGACCAACTACGTCAACGTTATTGTCGCGGATAAGCAGGACCATCTGCAGTACCTGACAATGGAAGAAGCCATTGTGCATTGCACAAAGGGTATTGGCATCTGGCCTCAATTCAGCACCGATCGCGGCGAGGAGCCTGACATTGTCATGGCTGCCTGCGGCGATATCCCAACCCACGAGACTCTCGCAGCCACCGACTTGCTGTTGCAGCACTTCCCAGAGCTCAAGATCCGCTTCGTCAACGTGGTTGATCTATTCAAGCTCATTTCTCACATCGACCATCCCCATGGTCTCACGGACCAGGAGTGGACTTCTGTCTTCACCGACGACAAGCCCATCATCTTCAACTTCCACAGCTACCCGTGGCTGGTTCACAGACTTACATACAAGAGACCTGGTTCCAAGAACCTGCACGTGCGCGGCTACAAGGAGAAGGGCAACATTGATACCCCACTCGAGCTTGCCATCCGCAACCAGACGGACCGCTTCAGTCTGGCCATGGATGCTATTGATCGCATGCCGCACCTGCACAACCGGGGCTCCGCCGCTCGCGAGACGCTGCACAGCGCCCAGATCAAGGCAAAGAACGAGGCTTTCGAGAATGGTGTCGACCCAGCGTTCCTCAAGAACTGGACATGGCCGTACAATGGCTTGTGGAAGCAGACGGTGACCCCGAAGCTGACAACTTGAGAAGACACTTGGAAATGGTCATGGTTGGGAGATTTGTGGCATGGCGTTGGGCGCTCATTATGTCGATTATCTGGCGGCTATAAATTCTTGACTATATCACATGATGCATGAATGAAATAGAATAAATGAACATCTTCACATATACACTTGATTACTCGCCCTTCCCTATGATGTTGTCGACCCTGCACCTATTCCAGAGACCCTAACCCTACCATCCATCGGCGATCCAACAGGGGCAGGACCCAGGCAGTAAAATATCCTACAAAACTACAAACTCTCCCTCTTCTTTCCCCTCTGGTCCACTCGTAATAAATAATATAAAGTTCAGTACGGCTGTTGGTTTAGTAGGTATCATGTTCGTCCAACCAAACTTTCGAGGTAGGTTGGTTTCCAGTTCCTCAAGTTGTATATTTTCTTGTATGTGTGTGTCTACACATCTATATAGCTCAAATTCTCTTCTTTTTACTCTCAAGAAGTCAAGTTGCGTTGAATGACTTTTCCCCTCATAGAAGAGTATATGATACAGAGTTTGGCTGGCTTATGTCCCCTTTTACGTCATGGTTTTCTCTGCAGGCTGTGTTACATGTATGTGAAATGGCTTAACAATTGGATACTCTCATTTTGACATTTCTCTTGGCAGTGGTAAGATCTGTTAGGCGCTGAAGACGTATGTATTATTTGTTTCTCAGGCTTCCCGATTATTAGTCCGCAGGGAGATAACAAAGATCCTGTTGGAATAAGCACTGGATTATCCCCACCCCTGCTTCGTATATTCAGATGTTTCTATAATGGCGGTAGCCGATGGAATGGTTTTCATTCATAAAAAATCGGCATCACCATGTTCCTAAACTCCTCTCGTTTTCGTCTTACCGATTTCGACCTTGCTTTTGGTGGCCTGGGTATGGATGGTCATCCAGAATCTCATTTGGGGGCCGGGGGGGGGGGGATGATGAGGGTACATGTTCAACGTTTGCTTGTCTCAGTGCTGGCACCTGATCAATTTGCTTCATCAACAAATATTCATGTGTTTGACAAGGATAGCACCCATGTACCGCTTGGTATCGTTTTCGACCGGGCCGCAGTTCAAACTCCAACAACTGCCAGAAGGATCCATCTTAAAGGGAGCACTTCTTATGCACATGATATGCCTTCAGTCCTTTTCAAATTTTTCACACCAGGTCTTCCTCTAGCTTGCGCTCTGATCGGCAAATGCCTTGATTTTGCGTTACATATATGTAAATGAGGTAAAAAGAAAAAGATCAATATGACATGTGTTAAAGTGTGAGCTTTATATTTACTTCCAGGCTCAGCAAAGCATAAAAGACGCCCTCAGTCAGTCGGGCCGACTCTTCGAGACATATCTTGCTCCTGCCCCAACGGCAGCCAGCCGGAAGAACTTGATAAAGCCATTGCAAATTGCCCAACTCAATCACACACCGTGCCCCCATAATTGCCCTACATGGCTGCGTGGATATAGGACTCGCCGAACGCCCAAAGATAGAGTTTTTGAGCTCCAGTTCTCTGAGATTTTGAGTTTTGGAACCCCTGTTGGTCCCCCCCCCCCATCCCCTCTTTCTCCCCAAGCGCCGGAGGAACAGAGATACCTAGGTAGAGTATGTATAGACAATAAGGTTCCAAAGTTCCTCACGGTTTCCCTGAACTGTCAAGTCCCATGCGTGCCGCCTTCGGTTGGGACCGGCGCTTGTCAGATAGTGCCAACAAAGCCACATGCATATCGATGGCGCCGAGGCCTGGGGCAACCTAATCGGACAACTTGTCTTGCTCCTGCAGGGTGGCGTAGATCCGAGTGTTTGTGTATGAGACTGGTTGGCTGTCTTGGACTGGAGTAAGGCTGCACGACCACTCCATGTCTCATGCTGGGGGGCACTGGGCAAGTAAGTAAACCAAACCCGTGAAAATACTTTTCCATGATACACTGGGCGACTTGAGGTCTTGCCCCGACCATGGATTCGAGCAGTGGGTTTGCCTCTCCTAGTGATATCGGTTGTATCGTGGGAAAAAGAGGGGCATTGTCGGCATATGGTTATGGAATAAATTGGCGGTGGTTACTCAACGACCGAGTTCCCTCATGGCGACGGCGCCATACGTGAGTTGATACGCAGTCGCCGGTTGCTGATCAATGCGTTCTAGCATCCTCAGAAACTTGTAGGCAACTATGGACTACCCCATTCAGCTGGGAGCAGGAGATGGGACGTCGTCAGAAGCCGTTTGTGAATTACATGCAGACAGCTGCAGGATGACAAGCTGCGGACTCGGAAGCCGGTTGTCGCTTTGACACGACGACGTCGGATCAGGCTTCCACAGTACTCAGAGAAGCTGGGGTTTTGTTACCCCTCTCTCCTGTTCATGCCAGGGTAGCACGTCTTTCAACCTTGATTTGAAGGCGCTGTAAGTTGCGGAACAGTTGGTCCTGGCTGGGCTCAGCAGCGTCATCGGCTGCAGAAAGAGTCCAGGAAACATTCACCTGGTAGCCCTACTTGCGTACATCAGCTGAAAGTTCCACAACAATCTATATTTTTTGTGGGACCGGGCAAGCAAGCTCATGGCCGACGAGCAGGAGATATGGCAGGAGATATCTCGTGGTCCTCAAACCTCAACCGCCACTCTTAGCCGCATGCCGACACCTTGTCCCACGGAATCTTGCTCCTGGTCCGCCCAAATCGATGTTGTTGTTTGAAACAAGAAAAGGGATTGTCGATTACATGTGGTTACAATGAAGATAGAGTTTCAACCAACGAATAAGGTGGCAGTGAATATCCGTTGCACGATGTTAACAGTTGGCTGCAATTGGTCTATATCGACACCAAATCCTGCCCGGGGAGGTTAGGCAGCCTTCGATAGCCTTTGTAAGTCTGAAACCAACGCCAGGCCGGGCGAATCTCGGTACGGGATACTTCGTCTTCGAAAGTTCTGTGGAGTAAGTTTATATACTTTGGATACCCATATGGAGGACGCTGGAAGGGCCATGTGGGGTTGGCGTGTGGCAGCTGCTCAAAGCAATAAAAAAGAGAGAGGAGGAAAAAGGGGGTTCGCCTTTCGGTGTGCAGATCGGCCAATCTTTCGTCTTGACCGTTCATCGTCTTGCCGTGGGAACACAGAAGAAGAGAGGGAAACAGCAAAAAAAACAGAGAGGGGAGAGCGAGGGCTCGAATTTAATTGCCGCTTAAGCATAGTCATCCCAAAGTGCCCTGCTTTTTTGCACGCTGAGGCAATCCGCGAAGCCGAAGTGGAAATGGCAGCGAAGACGGAGTGAAAAGGGGAAAGATTGACGCGACTGGGGGGTCGAAAATGCCATAGCGTGGGCAGATGGGATTTTGTCGGAATTCCCATGTTCAGGATTTTCGTTTTGTGTGTATGACTGTGTGACCTCTTTTTGTGGCATATGTGAAAAGTTGCTTGAGTACTCCAGTCGCCACAACTGCTACGACGCTCCATCGAACCTTTCGAAACCAAAGGCCGAATTCTCGCGCAAAACCATTGGTGTGGAACATCTTCGAACGAATTGCATGGGAATGCGCAGACTCGCATGCCGCAAAACTCAACAGGATGGGGTCTGATTCGCGAATGGGGCTGAGCTGCGACCCAAAATCAAGAAACAGCAACAGGAAAATGTGGCACATGCGTGTCTTGGCTTTGGCATGTGGCTGGGTGGGCCGTGATTGGCTTCTGGTAATTGTTAGGCATGTCCCCCGCCTGAAGTAGTGTGAAGTCGTTTCTGCCTGCCACCCAGCAACCCTGCCATCTTCCTTCAACCCCACCGCGGACCAAAAGCTCCGACAGGGTTGTCGTTGTCCATGACCTGGCACGTCCGAATGGGGTCTGACGTCACATCCAATCTCCATTCAATCTTTACATTGCACTTGAGAAATCGGATGAAGCCGCAACCTGCGCTGCTTCGGTCAGCCTCTGGCGACATAACTCTCTAAAATTCTTTTGTTTGAATTGGTTTCTTGTTTAAGAGGATTGGATCTGCGGTACAAGCAGCAGTGATAGCCGGCCATGTCCACTTGCCACGGCACAGGCTGCACTAAGCCCGTGATCCATTTGTATCCCAATTCTTTCGCTCTCGGCGGGCCAAAAGTAAGTGGTGGTAGAGTAGACGAACCTTCAACCAAGTATGTACTAGCTCGCGCGACTATCCCCCACTTTCACGGCTGTGGTGGAGACGGACGAATTGGGCAAGCATACCTGAAGATCTCCAAGGCGTCGAAAGCTACACTTGGTACTAAAAGGTTTGAATGGGCACCCGGCTCATCAATTATATAGTGTCACAGGCCTGCACAAAGAAAGTCGTGGAGGACAGTTTGGTTGGAGCAATATGTTCGTTGCCGGCTCTCGTGCAGCATTGCGAAAACTGCAGAGAGCAGCCAGCCGACTCGCCAGCGATCTCGAGCCGGAACGGTCGCTCCGCCCTGGCCTGGCTTTGCGTGGCACAGAGGTCTTGCTTGACTCTTTTCTAGAACTTTCCTACCCGTCTCAAGAAACAAGGGACATTTGCATTAAGTCTGTTTTGGAATGATATACACTCCATAGTATAGATTGGAACGTACGTATATATAAGAGTATAACTAACAAAGGGTCCCCGGGGCTGATGTGATGCTGATGACATTATGGGCTTGGCGGAAATCAACTCCAGAGACCAGAGACAAGGGAACACGGGTCTTGGGGCTCTTTGGGATGTCCAAAGTCCAAACATGATATCGTGTGCTACTGGACTACTTTGCTCAAGCTTCCGTCAGGCGGGGTACTAAGCAAAAGCAATAGATTTGCTTTGACATGAGATGCTGCATCTACCTACATATATTCGAGTGTAGGAGACAGACAGCATGTGTTTTCCTTGGGCAACACACGCGCCTACTGAGTAATCTGCTCTGGGGCGCGAGGTAGAGAGTTGTTGAGGAGCGAATGCTCAGTTGGCAGCGAAGTTAGGCAATTGTATTCGCGAGTCAAGCTTCTGCGGGGCTCCTCCCAGCTTACCTAGGGGCGGGCGTGAGGGGCAGCTTCAAGGTAGTGTAGGAAGGGACGCTTGTGACCCGCTGGAGCAATCCATGTCTCCCCCTTGTCGTTTTGTCCTCCAAGACACGGCCAGCTTGGTGTGTCTCAGCCCTGGAGTGACTTGCAAAGCACCTGTCCCGCGTCGATGGGCCGGGTGGGGTCTGCCCGCTTGCAGGGTCAATGTTGCGCGGCCAAAAAAGTGACCTTGGCGGCTGGGGAGGTACTTGGGCGGCATGGTTTGACGTAACAGGAGCTGCTGGAAGGTCCTGATCGCGATCGATCGCTTCGTCTTTCCCCCCCAGCAGTTTTCTGTGGATCGGGTTTGATCGAAAACAGACGGCAAAACCACCAACGCACAAGGCCGGTCTTGCTGCTTCCCAATCCAGTCCGGACATGCTGCTACTGCTGCTGCTGCTACTGCTGCTGCTGCTGCTGCTACCTGGTCACTTTTGGATGGTCCTCTCCTTTGTGGCTGCAAGTGCAGGCAGGCAGGGATGGATATGGATGGAGGGATTTCTCCTCTTCGCCTTCCTCGTCCTCCTCGTCCCTCTTCTCGTCCCCCTCTTCTCGTCCCCCTCTTCACCCACGCCATACTTTGGGAACATAAGGTACCTACCTACTTAGTCGACCTCCTTAGTCTTCAACACCACACCTAGGCACCCAACAAACTCTCAAAAACTCTCCGTTCTCCTGTCACCCCATTTCTTGTATCTCCCCATTCTGCCCACTACCACAAACCTAGCCGAAGCCTCCTCCTGCCGACGCCGCAACAAAAGCCCCGGCACTCACCAAGATAATAATAAGATTGCAGTGCTCTAGTGTCTAGGCCAGCCAACCTTACCTTCATAGACAGTCACATTCAATTATACTTTGTCTTCATCCTGGCCTCCCTTTCCGCCACGCGCCCCTGATCGCGCCGCCTCTAACCCCGTGCTGCCCCTTTCCACTTTCGAGGGTCTCTGCGGCGAGTATAATATACGCGACTTTCCCAGTCTTGAGTTGGAGTCAAGTCATCATCGACCAGTATTTTGACTCAACTCGACTCTCGATTCACTCAAGTCGAACAAGTCAGTGGCGTCTCGGTTCCGCCGTCCACGTATCCCCCCTGCAGCAAACAGCAACGAGCTTGCTTCTAGCGTTCGATTCGATGGCGAAGCGCCCTTTGGATCTTTCATCAGACGGCAACAACATGTCTTCCGAGAGACCAGCACAGAGAAGGGTAATTCGCTTCTTGCTTTTCCGTCTCCCCAATCAGCACCACTGCACTGCTAACTAGTTATCTCTGCTTCTTCAGACGGAGCGATCACACGAGGAGAACCAGGAGCGGGCATACATCGCCGCCTCGCGCCGCGCCGACCGCAGCATCGAGGCCCGCGTCCAGTCGGCGCGGATGGCTTCCGACATACACAAGAAGCGCACAGGTAAAGGTTTCAAGATTTCCGAGGAGATCGTCATGAAGGAGGAGATGTATGAGGAGGAAGACGACGACCTCCCCAGGTACCGGATGCTTGCCCAACACATGCAGACCACATCGGCCGATATGAACCATCGTGTATACACCTACATCACTGGCCATGTTCAAATGGCCCAGATGGCCCGGGCCCATGCCGACGAGATCGACCGCAGGTTCGCCGAGCACTTCCCCCACATGTCACGACTCTCGCTGCCGCCAGTGCCACAACCCATGTTTATTACCTCGCCGCCATTTATGAACTCGCGGCCCGGCCGGCCACCGCACCGGTTCTCGCATCTACCCACATATCATTCCTCCATGCCATATCCCCGCGATAGATCCCAGTCGCTACCGCAGACTACACCAAACCTCACTCACCAGCCAGCTTCCTCCCACTACGCCCAACCTTCTCCCCAGACCCGGCACGCCTCGATCGATGACACTATCTCTACGCCTGTGCTGACCCCAGGCTCTGGAAGCACCGCCACACCCCAGTCGCATTCGACCACCATCTGCTCCCAGGCTGAGGTCGAATCCCCAATGGCGCAGACAGCATCATCGGCGCTTCCTGTGGACCCTTCGCTCGACCATCACGCTCACACGATGCCTTCTTCGTTCACTTCGGAGCTTCCAGCTGAGACTAGAATGATGGCGGGGAGCTTTGATCCGAACGATCCGCTTGCCGCTTTTATATACGGCGGTGGTGGCGAGCTGATGGGCACGGAGAATCCCTACAACACTGATTACTATTTCCCGGAGTTCCAAATGGCCTCGGCTGAGCCGCCAGATCACATGAAATCTGAGGTGCCGCCGGCCTTCTTCGACTCGGTCCACCCCTCCAGTCAGACATATGGGTTGTCCGGCGAAGAGAGCAGGATCGGTACGCCCGGAGGAGGCCTTGGTGATCCATGGGAATCGTGGGTAAACATAGAAGGGCAATGGGATCAGCAACAGTCCGAGACGCAATAACTCTGAGCCTAGCCTTGGTTTGCACCCGAGTGTCTCATTCCAATGGCCCCACGAAACATAAATCGACATAGCCCACAAATCACCGATTCGCTAGTGGTCTTTTCATCCGCTTTTGTACGCCTTCTGAGAGCTCATGCATAGCAAGCCGGCGTTTTGCTCGTCTCTCAGGGTTCATATCCTGTTTTAACGCACTCCGCCAGCTCCCCGCGACTTTTATTAAGGGGTTGGCTAGCTGGAACGACACGTAGGGCACAATATCAATACCCTGTATATATGTTTCTTTCTAATATATTTCTCGTACATTTTTGGGGAGGCGGATGAGATGATGATTGTCAGCGGTTCGACGAAGCCAGGTCCTGAGGAAAGAAACAAAAGAACTGAGCTTAGTTTCTTAAACGGTGGCTATCTGTTAAAAAACTTGAATAATGTTGAAAAAAAGTCAAAAAGTTTTGACAAGTAAACTTGGGGGCCCAAGAAACATTTTCAGATCGTGTATGCCCCTGGCCACCTTTACCGCTGGTCCGTCCGGTTGAGGGAGAAATTGTTTGTCCTGGTGGATTATGATTTGCGGCACGTTTTTGATGTAAGTTTTCTTCACCTGCCGCCCCTTGACAATTCGAGTTTGTCGGTATACAGCTGTAGTTGAGTAGTCTAGGACGGAGAATACATATAAAGCAAAAATATCAAATCTAATGATTATAGTTATCATTATTCCCCCTCTTGAATCTCCCATGTTTCAATGATCCATCTTCCTCCCCCCTCGCTTCACATCTCCCATAAGCTCTCTCAGTGGCTCTTCTTCTTCTCCTTTCCCTTGTCGTTGTCTCCGGCCTAGGGTTGTGGTTAGTTTTTTTTGTTGAAGGACAATCATTCTCCGTGATGACAATGGAAGGGACAGGGTTGGGTTGTCAATAAACTCACATTGTCTTTGCCGCCCCCCTTCTTGTTGTTGCCCTTAGCTCCTCCAAGGCCGCCGCCAAGGCCGCCGCCACCGCCATTGTTGTTATTGTTGCTGTTGCTACTACTGCTACCGCTGGCTGCCTGCTTGCCCTTGGCGGGGGGCTCGCCGTCAAAGTTGGTCGTTTCGTAGCCGGATCGACCCATTGCTACTACTACTGCTACTACTGCTGCTGTTCGTGATGCTGCGTTCTGGTTGGTCATCTTCAGTTGCTGAAGAAATAGAAAGGTTAGGAAAAGAAAGGCGCTTTATCGAGGCACCGGCACCGGCACTGGTGGCATTGGCATTGGCATTGCCATTGCCATTGCCGGTGTGAAATGGGGAGGAAGAGGATCATCCATCCCTGGGGATGGTTGGCTAGCTGGCTGGTGGTTTATGTCCATTGCAACATCAGTTGATCGAGTCTTGTGGTAGGTAAACCCTGGTGTGCTCGACGGGGTGTTATGCAAGTTCCACTTCAACAGCTCATTGAGTCTCGTGGTAACAGTTGATTACCAGAGTGCAAAACTGACACGACAGAATCAATGGATTGAATGCTAGGTTGAGCCACTTGGACAGTTTTTTTTTTTTTTTTTTTTTTTTTTGAGTCCCCGTGGCAACGCTGATGATGGATGGATGGATGGATGGATGAATGTTATGAAAAGTCTCACGTCAACAGCTATTGAGTCATGTGGTAGGTAACCGTGAACGAGAGGGAAACGGCGAGGAATATGTACCGCTGCTTGATGCTGAAGCGAGGAGCGAGATTTGCTGGCTGTTACTGAGGAAACGGGGTGCGGGTATTCTGATCACAGACTCAAAGTCTGTGTTGCTGCGTGTTGGTTAGCCGATTTTGCCTTTGTCTGCGTGCGTATCCATGAGTGATGGGTAGGTAGAATGTGGTTTGGTTTTGGGTGATATATGGATGGAATGAGAGTTGTCAATGTCTCGCGATATAAACCGTCAAGAAGATCGATCCCCTTGGAAGACTTACTCGGCCGCGAGATCGGATACTCTTGCTGAAGCGAGGGGCAGATATTCTCGTTCCAAACAAACAAAGGCTGTCTATCTATGCTCTTCTGGACCTGCTTGCGTTTTGGTTAGATCTTGTCTCTGCTCGTCCACACGTCGAAGATGGGTAGGTAGGTGTGTGGTGTGTGATGGCGATGAATGTAGAGGGAAATATGAAGGTCTCGCGAGGTAAACATTTTCCCTGGTCGCCTTGGGGGACTTACTCGGCTGGAGATCGGATATTCTGGCTCTAGACTCTCTCTATGATGTGCTTGCTTGCGTTCTGGTTAGCGTTTTCTATATTCTTCTTATGGCGTCTCTGCCTGCTCAGGAGGTAGGGAGGCAGATAGAAGTGCGGTTGGGTATGCGGATGAATGCAAAAGGGCTTTGAAAATCTCGCGATGACGAAAACCTTCAAGATGATCGCCAACCTTTGAGAACTCGGGCGGGGGGGTATCGAGGCGGACAGGGCAAAGTGATAGGTGCTTGTTATGGCTTACTGGAAAGCAAGGTAGCGCAGCGCAGCGCAGCGTAGGCGAGGTCGATATCAGCTTTGCTGGTAGTGACCTGGACGAGAAGAGGAAAACACTGCAAGAGAGTGGCTATGTCCTCGAGAGAGTGCCGGTGTTGGTTTCGATTCCGAGATATTTATTCTGTGTATGAGCAGGTGATAGAAGGAGGATATGCGTGCGAAGAGAATAATTCTGTGTACGAGAAGGCGGGACATTGAGAAGTGATCTACGTGCGCGAAGGTGAGAGTGGGAGATTGATTATGTCTGCTCAGGAAAGAAAGAGAAATTTGCAATGGGGACGAAGGAGGAAGAGACAAAAGATCTTATCCAGACGCGACTTTGGTGGGAATTTCTGTTGGGGATTAGCTAGCAACGCGGACTGAGAAGAGAAGAGCGGATGGAGAAAAGAAAAAAAGAAAAAGAGAGAAAAAAAAAAAAAAGACTTCACACTGAGGTGTATTTCACCCTGATATCAGTTTGTTTTCCTATCGTCACAACACACTTCCAGTTCAGGTGGTATAAGATTCTTCCATACATGGATCCATCATCCATTGATCCATTACCTCACTTACAGAGAGATACTGACATAAATCCCGTACCTATGTAGTCTTTGATATCCACGGAAGTCTGCGCAATGACAAGAAGAAAAAAGGAAGTGTGAAAGGAAAGGCAAATTGCTGATCCATACAATTAGTTCATTATCAGCTCATCTATCTGAAAGGGGAATTAATGAATGAATACTTATTACCCCAAAGAACAAGAAGGACCAGATCTCACAAAAATAGACGAGAAGGGAGAAGAAGAAAAGAAAAAACATACACATACATACATACACATACATCAACATGAACATTGAACATGCATTGCGTCCTTACAACACACCACCGCGCGTGCATGTATCCCCCACCATCTCACTCAAACCACTCACTGTGCAGGAATCCACATCTGCATATAGATACGGACAAACACATGCTCGCTTACTGCTGGCCATCGGAACGGCGGCCGCGGCTTTGTTCGCGCGGCAGAGGGCATGACTTTCGTCCCTGGGCGTCGTGGTCTCAGTCTTGTGTGTAAGACAGAAGCAAGGCACGCACGCACGCTGAGTTCCATCACCCGCGGGAGACGGAGCAAAGAACGGACTAATTAGAGAACGACATAACCACAAAGATAGATAGGTATGCGGGTTCGCACTTTGCTTTCTTTCATTCTTTTTTATATACAATGCCAGTACGTACGTAAGGAAGGGGTTTAAGGATTTCAATTGCATGTAACTATACATATGCTAGCTACTCTGCATATGCCGTCCTATAGGGTATCAACAATCATGGCGGTAGTATTTCAAAGAGCAACCTCTGCACCCCCATCCTCAACCGCATCAGTCTTGGTCTTTACGGGGATCTTGGCCTTGTCCCAGGCACCGGATACCTTGGGTTTTGGCGCCGTCGACAAACGCACCGCCTCCGCATCTGCCTCCTTCGCCCAGCGGATCCACTCGTTCCGCCTGTGATTCCACAGGTCCCCACGCCAAGCACGCCATGCGTTCCGCCCGAGCCACGACTGTCTGAGGTCATGCTCGTAGCCCTCGAGCTGAGACATGATGTTCTGCTTAATGTGGAAGGGCACGGCGATGCCCTCGCCTTTTGATGGCGCCTCGATGATGGTGCATAAGATGGGGTTGCCGTAGTGGGAGGTGGCGAGCTCAAAAATGTGCGGTGCCAGTGAGGCGACGAGGATCTTGTGGAAGTGGGGGCTCTGCGACGGCGTGGTCAGGGCCTTGAGGAGTATAGCTGAGGTCGTGGCAGACGAAGTGGCCATCTGCAAGAGTTGCTCCGGCTTGAGCGCGGCCAGCGAGGCCTGGATGGCTTTGGCTGGCGGCCCGGGGATTCCGAGGAGCGTGGCTACGAGCTGGCTGCCGTGCGAGAGCATGGCGGCCTTATTCTTGACGTCGGTAGGTTGAAACTTCTCCTTCTTGGCTTTTGTTTCTTCCGACTCGGGCTCGAGCTGACAAAGCTTTGGGACTATGTGCTTCCAGTCGTTGCCAAGCGCGGACGTGAGAGCCTGCAGCAGAGATTTGATCTCCTCGTTGGCCTGCCGCACATTGCAGCGCTCAAAGAAGGTCTTGATAACGTTGAAGCGGCCCTTCTCGACAAAGGTTGGCATAGTAGGAATGGATTTCTCAATCGCGTCGGCAAGATCTTCCTTGCTTAGCCGGTTGAGAACTCGGATGGCTGAGTATGACGCAATGTCGTTCCGAAGAAGACTGCTGATCCGCGGCCCGAAAACGTTGGCGTGGAGACCTTTGAATATCTTGCCCGAACAGTGTGTGATGAGGGTCTCTAGTAGTCTCGAGCCAACGGGGTCATAGAGCATCGAGTTGACGAACTCGGAAGCCTGGGACTTCTCATCGCTAAAGGTCGCAGGGGCGCCGGGGACTAGTTTGTCGAGTAGACCAACTGATGGTGCTTCCTCCGGCGGGGGTACTGGCTCCTCTGTTCTCTTCTCGCCCTTCTTTTTCGGTTCCTTCTTTTTTGCGAACATTGTAAGCTCCAGTTCCAGTAGCACCTGGAGCGTCGGGTTCCCGGTGGGATGGACGGCCAGGACGCGGAGGGCTGTTGCATCCATGCTCGCCGTCGAGTCGCCGATAATCTTCTCAATGGCTATTGTGAAGGATGACGGGACGGCTCGAACACTAGAGCTAAACTCATGTGCTACAGCACCATCTACGGTGATGTATTCCTTCTTCTTGCTCTGCATCATCGACTTTGTCCCAATCTGATCCAGCGGCCGCCCCGACAAGATAACAAGCAGGGCCCGCAAAGCATGGGAGCCATATCGGTCGGAGAGAAGGTAGGTCAGGTGCTCCTCGAGCTCGTCGAGGGTCAAGAGGAAAAGGTCTTCCATGGACGCCTGGACCGCGGCCGGTGCCTTCTCGTCGTCGTCGTCGTCGTCGTCGCCGCCGCCGCCGCCGCCGCCGCCGCCGTCCTCCTCCGGCGCAGCCTCGGGCTCCACCACGCCCTGCAGCTCCTGTGTAACAATCGGCGCAGACTGCAAGAACAGCTTTTCACAGCAGTGGCTGGCGAAGCGATGGGTGATTAAGCTGATAAAGTGGCCGGCGAAGGATTCGAAGAGGTGCTTTTTTTGCCTCGTGTTGGACAGCAGGATCAGCCTCTCCATAAGGCGCGAGCAGGACTGACTGCTCGCCAGCTTCAGCTCCTTGCCCACGGCCTCCTTGTAGACGTTTTGGAGGAACATGTCGCGGTCCTCGGGCGTGGGGAAATCGTTCAGCTCGAGCAGCTCGTCGGCGTGGCGGAAGTACTCCTGCTCCTCGTCGGCCAGCATGCCAAAGAACTCGCGCTCAAAGGTGCCCGAGGTGAAGCCTCGGTGAGGGCGCTCCGCATCGCCATTGCCGTCCTCGAGGGGGATGTAGTCGGCAGCAGCGACATTGCTCGGGGCGTCGAGGGCGACACCGTTCCCAATCCCATTCCCATTCTCACCATCCCCTTGGCGTTGTCGCTTTGCCTCTGGCTCGTCCTCTTCCGCCTCGCGCCCCCTCTTCTTCGCCCGCTTCTCGTCACGGACCAATTGGCGCTTCGATTTCCTGGCTTTTCCCATGGCTGCTGTGTGTCGGTCGTTGGTGGAGCAATGAATGCGCTGCGCTGGGCCGAATTGGTGGGGGTTGAACTTGCAGCGCAGGCGGGAGTCAAAGAAAAAAAATATTTTGTTATCTTATCAGGCAATGGCGATGCTAAAACCCTAACCCTGGATGCATTTTGATTGATCATTAACATGGTGCCAGACGATCTGTACAGACAGGTCTTATTCTTTATTCTTTTTTTTAAAAAAAGAAAGTATAATGCTGATGTTCATTGGTATCATAGTAAATTGTGTTGAGAAAAGTCGAGCAGGCATATATTCATTAGCAATAATATGCAAGTGTGTTGAGAAAGAACATCGGAGATGTGTTTGAAGTTCAAGGATATCATTTGTCGTTGCATTTTATGGGAAATTGATGTGGGAAAACTATGTATATTCAAGCCACCAAATAAAATGAAGCACTCGATGCCGCTTCTTTTGTCTGATCATGTTCCCCTAACAGTGTGTGAATCGTGGTGAGAAATATGAACGGAGCGTCCCAACACAAAACAAACAATGACACCCTTAATTGAGAGCATTTGGTGGAAGATCGACTGGCGGGAAGCATCGATCTATATTCCCGCTTTCCTGAAAAAAGAAGAAAAATATTGTGAGCAAGTACTTTTCAAAACGCATTTCCCGCGATCAGGAGGAGAAAAGGAGACTCACATCGTTGCCCCACCAATAGGGCATCGATAGCAAACATCATGATGGTTTCTGTTTAATCATGTCAGATCTCCTTATAAAGACAAAGCAAAGCAGAACATACGAGTAATCTGGGTGCCGCAGTCGAGTCCGACGCCAAGCAGGTAATTATACTTGCGGAACCAAACGGGGCGATACCGCAGCATGTAGCCCATAAAGAACAAGGACAGCGCGCCGGATGTCATGAGATTGGTCGATTGGAAAACAGGAAACTGCGTTGCGCCGTACATGATGACGACGGGATTGCTACTCGTACATTATCAGCATGCCTTCAAGTCGTGGTGTAGAGGAGAAAACCTACCACCGCGTCTCCAGCTCCCACTTTGGTTTGTACCAGTGAACCACATAAACAAGCAAGACCAGGGCCGGGCCGATCAGAAACTCCCAGTAGACCCAGCTATAGTCGGATTCCGTGGAAAAGAAAACCTTTGGCCCGAGGATGCCCCAGAGGACCGAGAGCGAGTAATAATTCCTAGTTCGCAGCGCGAGCCACGAGTTAGATTCGTTCTGGCCCGTCAGCGTATCGGCACCAATGTGGTCAATAATCAATCGCATGACGCCGTAGTTTATAAACGGCCCCAGAAGCGTGCCGTAAACTTGAGCCCAGAACATCTCCCTCTCAGGGATCTTCATGTAGAACCCGAATTTGTAGTCAGAGATGAGGTTCAGGTTCTGCTCGAGAATCTGACGGCCAAACGTCATACAAGCAAGGACAGCGGCCGGATTCCCAGGGAACATGGCACCGGCCAGCAGTTCAGAAAGATATGCCATGCCGACTTGCATGTTGGCCACTCCCCATAGAATTCCATTTGGAAAGGTGCAGATCGCTGATACCACGCAAATGACTACAAATCCCCACCAGGGTAGGCCGAGCTCTGCACCATACACGCAGCCGAGCGACAGCGCGAAGCATACCGCCAGCAGGGCGAGGTACCACCAATGCGGGACTCGCGCGGTGCGGCTCATCAGCTTTAGGTACGGGTCGTTGTAGTCGTCCCGGCGGCCCTTCCATGCCTCAACGATGGCCACATGAGTCCTTTCCGTACCAAAGGCCGGCATACACCAGTGCTCCCGTCGAGCACGCAAACCCCCAGAAGAAGGTCATAGCGTAAGAGATAGACCAGTGCGGCAGCGAGTATTCATCCATGGCGGTCTGGTTGAGCGTGTAGTTGGGATTCAGTACGCGGGTGATGTTGTACTTGGCCCCAGTGTCGTCAAAGGTTCCCGACGACATGGGAGGGTAGTTCAGCGCGTTGAGCGTATTAGTGAAATATAGGATGGGGTAAATCAGCCAGCATACAGCCACCGCGCCGGCAATTTGCGATGCATTTGCCCAGAGCGGCGTATACAAGGGCTGCCAAAACGTGTTGTAATTCCAGTCCAATGAGATATCCAGCATCCCGAACCCGTAGTACCCCGACCCCATCACGTAGCCTTTCCACTGCCCGTGTGCGAAGTAACAAAGCAGTGGAATGGACGAGAGGAGAGGGAAGATGAAGCCCGGTATCCATTGCCAAATGAAGGTGGCGGTGGCAACGTAGGCAAAAAACTTGAGCGAGTTCTTAGTCACGGACGGGTTTCTATGCATGGTGTTGAAGAGTGCCACGTTGGGTAGTACGCCCGGATAGTAGATCTTGGGCGGCCGCACGAGGATGTCTCGGAAAATACCCGCAAAGCCGTAGCCGATCATCTGTGTTGTGAGAAGAAACAAGATGCCCCAGCCATGGTTAAGCTGCCGCCCGTAGTACAGCTCCAGGGCAGATAGGGGGCCAAGTCCATAGGCAGTGTAGCACTAATCGGGAACAAAAGGGGTCAGTTTGCTTGACATCTCTCGCGGAGAGAAACAGAGTAGCCACTCACGCTCCCCCAATACGCAACAACAATCAAAGCGTGTTCTTTGGCGTTCCAGGGGCCAGGGTTCAGACTGAAAGAATGGCCAAAGATGCGAAACGTCCGTTTGGGCAGCCACTTAGCAAGGGCATCCCCCATCCCCCAGGAGAGCAGCTGGACCGCATAGCTTGTGAGGCTGTTGAAGTATGGCTTGAAATAGTACATAGAAGACACACCGCAGCCGACCACGACCCAGAAGGTAGAGAGAAGCCAGAAGCGAAACGTCAGGATCGGCTCACTGGACAGACAGCGGTTAGTAGCCAACGCCAGAGGTAGGGTGGGCGGAAAGACTTTCCTGAAGTCATTGTGTAAGTCAACTGTTTTGGCGACAAGAGGGACTGGATAGTCCTTCAGCCGCGGATCGATGAACTCATCCTTGTCGTCAGGCACATAGATCTTGGCGGCGATATCGACCTCAGATGCAGATTCCTTTTCGGAGGCGACCTCCACGCCATCGGTGGCAGATTTCTCATCGAGGGCTATCTGATCGTTTGCAATGGAATGATGGGCCTTTGGACGAGGAGTGGGTTCGGCGGCCACCATGTCGGGGCCATCATCTGGAACCGCCACCATCTTTGCAGTCTTTGGCTTAGGCGCGGAGAAAGCAGTAGAAATTGGCCCTGGCAGGATCTGGGGGGGGGGGGGGGGGATGATGGTTAAATAACCTCACTTGGCTGCTGTCTCGGTAGCCGTAGTACTAGTACCGAAGAGCTTATCGAAGTCGTACCAAATAGAAGCAGCTTCCCAAGGCTCCCTTTTCCGGGTCGCGGCAGTCGAAGGCAGGGAGGGCATGTTAATTGCTCTCATATTGGGAGATGAGGCTACCTATCAGCTATCTTTAGTGCCTCGGCGTTGGCGCGATAGAAGAAGCAAAAAGTTGTCCTACTTCTGCTGTGACCCTGCAAGACGCGTGTCGACGACACAACTTGCTTGCTAGCTTCCCGTTTGAGAGCGCGAGACATACTCTCCATCTGGCGATCCCTCTCTCTCAGCTGTGGGGATGAGACATAGCTCTGCGAGGCCATTGAAGGCCATGGAGCGAGTGACCGAAACATGTGGGTGGTAATCTGGCCGAGCCGAAGCCAGTACTGAATTGCTATCCAGACAAGACGTTGTGCGGGTAAAGAGGGGTTGGGTTATTGGTAACATGTGCATCTGCACGGCAAGCGGGCGGCCCTATACCTAGATATATCAGGCTAGATAACGTGGAGAGAAGGTTTGTCGGGTTGGTAGCCAGAATGGGCAGGAGTTGTCGTCGGGCCAGAGGTGCCGAAGGGCGTTACTGATCCAGACACTTGTCGCGTGGTGATGTCTAGGGAGTAATTATGCAATGCTGTATCGGTAGACAATTGACGGTTGGGCTCGACTGTTTGTTTCCGTCATCACGATGGGATAAGAAGGGCGGGGCATGTACCGGCTTTCTTGAGGCTTCTCGAGAGAAGAGACGATGGAATGGATGTGCAAGAGGCAAGCCAAGGATGGCGACTGCCGCCACAGGGCGACAGCCGAAATGCTTGTTTCCCCAACCCAGACCAGAAACGGGAAGGTGGCGTCCGGGATGGCGATGGTGGCACCGCTTGGCCGCACCTGCCAAGACAGCTCCCGACGACGCCGATCGATTTCAAGATTGCTGCTTTTCATAGAATAAAATTAAAATTGATGTTAATATTCTTTGCCTCTTGTCTTTTCAAACTCGAATTGGTGCGTCGACGGTGATACTGAGAATATTAGGTACTCAAATTGCACCGGTTCAGACAGCGTCATGACTTGGAGCCATCGCAAGAGACTTCGCGGTCAACATTGAAATAGGTAGGTATATTAGGAGAGAGAATGAGAAAATAAAATAAAGAGAAATACGATACGGGCAATTAGAGTAAGCGAGAAGCGTCAAATGAATCCTAAATAAGGTATATGTTTCGGCAGGTTGGAGACTTCGAGTGACTCAAGTATGAAGGGTTAGGGTTGGTTACATGACATTGGAGTGCGCGTCACATCGAGAACAAAGTATTGTCCGAGGGGGGACCATGACTCCACTATTAATTGGTGCCTTTATTTTCTCTAGTTTATTGCAACGCGAATGGTCTCGTTTTATACAGTGCAATTGAGCATAGCCAAGTTAGAAAAGGTCAAGTACCAAGGTCGGTCTCCTTTCCCTCAATGTCTCATTCCACAACACCAAGTAAAGAAACACAAGCCAGGAGTACGCATATCAACAAAGGAGAACCGAAAGAGCACTTGGCAACCTGAATCCAAATATTTTTTTTATTTCCACCATTTGCATATACATATATCCCCGCGCAAAGTTGTCCTTTGCTTGGTTTCTAGTAAAACACAGCTTCCTCTCTGTTTCTCTCTCGAACATTTTAAAAATCATATATAGATAATTGGGTATTCGTCATAACACTTCTCTGAAACATATTTACTCCTTGCGAGCTTTGAGCAATCACAACAACAACAGCAACGCTATTTTCCAAACCTGGGCAGTCAGACACATCTACTCGCTCTTGGTCGCCTTGCCCTCTCCAACAGGGAGGATCTCCTCGCTATCCTGACCCCTTGCGCTGTCTGCATCCTTGCTCAGATGCGCACCAGTGGTGGTAGTCTGCGCCGGCACGACTGCCTCGGCGATGGTATCCTCCAGCTCAACGGGGAGGGTCAAGTTGAGAATGCAAGACACGAACGCCGTGACCGCGAAACCAGTCTCCATGACCAGGCTGATGGCATCGAGGAAGCCCTGCAGCGAGTGGTTGTCACCCGAGTACGTGAACACGTGGTTGAAGTAGGTGGGAACGAGGGTGGCGCCATAGCCGAGCGCGAGCGACGCCGTGAGGATGAAGCGGTTGCGGCGGTTGAACGGGGCGCCACGCGAAATGATAGCCATACCGGAGACGGCGACCGACGTAAAGAGAAACGTAGTCATTCCGCCGATGACCGCCGATGGGATGGACACCAGCGACGCGGCAAATTTGGCAAACACGCCCATAATGACGAGGAAGAAGCTGGGTTGATGTGTTAGTATGGGGTGGGTTGGGGGATGAGAATGAAGGGGGCGGCTTACCAGCAGCAGTATCCGGCGTTGCGGTTGGCGCAGCGGGTCAAGGCAATAACTCCATTATTTTGTGCGAAGGTCGTGACCGGTGTGATAGTACACAAGGCAGCGAGAATGCCGTTGAAACCATCGGCCAACACACCACCCTGGATACGGCTCTCATAGATCTTGCCCTCCACCTCGAGGCGAGACACATCACAAGTAGCGGTGATATCACCAATGGCTTCACACGCACAGATGATGAATACTGCTAATATCGGCAAAACCATGGGGCCATAGATGGTGAGCTTGAACGTCCTAACCCAGATGAAGGACGCGGCAGGTGCAGCGTCGATGCCGGAGCGGTCAAAGTAGCCGCACGCTGCTGCGATGATACATCCAGTAAGCAGGCCAATAACGACGCTGGTCGACTTCATGATGGGCGAACCAAACCGCTCACACAGGATGATGGTGACAAAGACAGAGAAGCCAAGACCCAAATATTCAGCCGAGCCCCATCGGAGCGCGTGCGGCGCCAGGATGTTCGGGCACAGGGCGAAGAAGGGCAGCGGCTGAGCAGCAGAGCAGAGACCGGCACCACCAGCCCAGTTCTGGAAGCCAGACTCGATCAGGTGAACACCGATGAGCATGACGGTAGGTCCTGTGACGATGGGCGGGAAGATGCGCAGCATCATCTTGGGCGGGATGAAGGAGATGAGGACTTCGAGCAGGGCGCAGACAGCCGAAGTTCCCAGAATGGCCCCGTACCCGTCCGGGCAGGGCAGCTTAACGCCGCCAGGGGACGTCGGGCAGAAGCCGTTGGCGTACATCTGGGTGAAGGCGCCGGTAGCAACGGGGATGATGGCGAATGAGATGCCGACGACGGAGATGAGACCAGTTCCGATATAGTATGGTGTTCCCTTGATGTGGAATCTTGTGATCTGGATGCAGGACAGCAGGCCAGAGACGATGAGAGCAGCTGATACCAGGTATTGCGTGTCGGCAGTGGTGAGATTGACTCCGCCAGCCCCAGCCATGATGATGGGGGGCGTGATGATACCAGCCAACATAGCCAGGGCATGCTGAAATCCGAGCAGCAGGGCCAGGAACACGGGCATCTTGTCGTTCAAGCCGAAGAAGGGTGGCGGCCGGTCCGACTTTTTCATGAAGGGCACATTCGGCTTGAAGAGAAAGGTGTAGTCATAGTCACCGATCAGACCCTCCTTGGTGGTGAAGGCCTTCCGGACGCCATTGAGCCGTTGGCCAAACGTCTTCTTCGGACCGTGCTCCGGCACGATCTGGGACGGCACCTGGTCTTCATCCATGGCTGCCGATGAGAATTGGATTCAGACGGGGTGGCGGGGAAGGGGGTGGTGGAAACCGGGGTCGGTCTACAAGTGTTGTGTGAGGGTGAGGTGAGGTGACCGAGAGTCGCTCCCAGGGTCATACGACAGGCGACAGGGAACACAACTGGCTCTCACACTCAGACTTTGTTGCTGTTGTTGTTGTTGTTGTTGTTGTTGTTGTTGTTGTTTGGAACTGATCGATAATGGGCGGCGCTTGGGCTGAACTTTAAGTAAAGAAGAGCCTTTCCAAGAGGACTTCTTATCTATCATGGGATCCACAGCTTGCCTGGGAGCTGTGGGCCCATCCATGGCTGGGAAGGAGGGGGGCAGTCAGAAAGCGGACAAGTTCGCTGATTAGTCGAGTAGATCTCTGCTGCAGTCTGGACTCGACACCGCGCCGCATGGATGGATTTCCATGGGTGCTGCTCCGAGGTGCTTGGTGCAGCTTGGTGCCACGGGCCATCTGCAATGGCCTCCTAGCAGCAGCTATGAACCGGGCTGAACCGACGACCGTCCGCCCGGAGCCGTCTGGTATACTAGGCTGGAAATCCGGCAGAAAATTTCAGCTCTACTCCCCGGGCCCCTAGGATGAACCGCCCCTGAAGGCCTTCCCCCCTCCCGGGCCCCCAAGCTCACACGACACCACAGCAGCACCCCCCATGTCAGATGTCAGCCTGTTATTCCCCGCCCGGCGCTTTGCGGGGACATCGGCGGACCCCTCCTCCACATCGGGGACGGGATTGAGCGCACCACACAGAAGCTATCGAGAGGCGAGGCAGTTAGTCCCCTGGGGGCGAGTCCACGAGACATAAAATTTCGCTCATGGCGATGGATTCTGGGCCGAGAGTCGCCAATCTTGCCAATCTTGCCAATCTCTGGCGTAGCCGGCCAATCCGGGATGGCCGATATCAATGGCCACGAGCAGGGACAAAAAAAAGCCACCATGGTAACCATGATCAGATCCTATGCAAGTCTCAATCGACGTTCGTTGGTCGAGTTGGCCCAGCCACCTACGAAGAGCCCGCCCCAGCTCCAACAAGCAGCTATCGTGAGCGGGAGTGAGAAAAAAAAGGCTCATTCGCCGCATTGGGTAGCTGATAGTATGTCGAACTGTCGGTTGACGAGGGTGGCGTTGACAGATCGGGTGTGCAAGAGACGATTGGCGTACATAATGCCCTGACGTGGGGTGACAAATGAGGCTCCATTATTGTGGACGACAACGGATTTGGCGACTTTCTCTCGGATCCCGACAATTGAGTAGCTCACCTCACCTTGCTGGGGGCTTGGGGGAGCAAGGGATTGACATCCACCTGGATCCTCGACATCGCTGACGTGAACGATGCAAAAGCAGTGAAGGAAAGGCTGCGGGTTGGGCAGAGATAAGACGTGGCGCTAGTAACGAACGCCCGTTCGTCATTTGGAGACATGATAACGCTAAAACCCACGCGGCTTGGCTGCCAAGCATTGAACAAGCTGCTCGGGTGCTGGGGTGCTCCGATTTGCAGCGATTTGGGGGTGGAGGCGGCGGCGCCCTCCGCTTCCCCCCACTCATGATTGACCACACCCAATCAGGCAGCAGCTAGCGAAACAGACACACAACACCATCGAGTAAGAACATCTTGTGTTAACTACCAAAGGTACCTACCTACCTGCCTTGCTCTGAAATTTCACGCTCCTTCCCTGCCTATTTTGAACTTGACTTGCACGCATTTTCCTTTTTCCATGGGGCAAGATTGGAGGACATAACCAAATCTGAAGGGCCTTTCCTCCCAGGGTTCAATTTTAATTATTACTCCAGCATCCGTTGCCAACAGCACAACCTTCAACAATTGAAGAGAGAAAGAGAGGGAAGAAGAAACACTGAACATTTTCAGAAAGGTAGGTAGTCGGAGTCACTCATTTGAAAAAAAGACAAAACCGCTGGTCACCTAATTCGGCCGTCGTTGCGTATCGTAGGCATCAGACGGCCGGTTTTGACGGCCCCAGGCGCTGAGGTCAAGGTGTGCCGCGATCTGGGTCGAGACCTGAGATGCAACGTTTTTTGTCTCGAGGCAAATGTCTGGAACGGGCCACAGCTTAGTCTTCATTATTGAAGACATGGCATATAATAAAACTGGCAGCCCTTGTCCAACAAGAGTTCTGTGAAATCATTTTCTTTCTAGGCGGGAAGAACAACTGGAAACAAACTAAATAATTACATTCAATCTTCAATCAAGTTGTCTGAATTGTCAACTCCGAGTCCCATTTCTCACCCGTTAATAAAAAAACAATGGGCGCAAAAACAAAGCATCACCATGGCACCCGGCCTGGGGTCGAGTACATGAGCTGCTGGCATCCAACAACATCAGCTCGAATCCCGCCCACGATCAAAAACATTATGGACCAATGGCCAGATATCATCCCAGACCTACGCATCAACCGCACCGAGCCACGATGCTATGATTGCGACCAGGACGAGGCAGCCAAGGAAGAAGACATTTTGTGCAAGAAATTCCACGTGATACCCGGCGCTGCGCATCTGACGGACGTTGCGGACCTGGAGCGCGAGCTCGACGAACTTGCAGATGACGACAAGGTCACTGTCAGCGAGGAGGATATTGTGCTGGTCAAGGAGAGGGAAAACGCCACGAGGTTGTTGCTTCTGTCGGCCAAGAACAAGCAGGCGGCTTCGTTTTTGGCCTACACAGAGAAGTTTTGGGGCATCTGGGGAAGGGTCGCGAAACCAAAGTTGAATTTGCCAAAGAAGTATGTGCATCTGGCATGATGGTAATCAAATTCTTATTTAGATACCTACATTGGAATCAAACAAATTTGTCAGCCCATGTGGTATTGCTGCCTTGGTGGGCTTGGTCGCTAGTGGCTGTTTGGCTCGTCTTTAGTCCAGTGGTTTCGAGGGCTGAGCAAAGCTAAAATTTTCAAAATATGACTCTCTAATCTACGTTCACATTATGATTTGAATAGTTTCCTTGTGGCGGGTGGTCGACTTTGAAAACCTGGTCCGACAACAATACTTTTGCCTGACCGGAGCAATTAAAACGCAATAAGGGGTTTATTGACCAAATAACCTTTTGTTGGCCCGACGGTACACCTTTTTTGAGGCAGAGGGACTGGCCTCCCAACATCAACTGTTTCGTCACACCAACTGGCCGAACTTTAAACTCTATGTAAGTACCTGCTCAAATTCACCAGCCCACAACCTTTGATCCATGAAATTCATTGCAACTTGACATCCCTCTCATTTCTGTTTGCGAGTAATTACTCTGATACATCACTCCATCAACATTCTCAACCACTACCAGTCATTCCGCCGATCCCCCCCCCCAATCATAGCATGCTGTCTAAGTGTTGCCCGCAGAAACCATAGCCCCAGTTTATCAATAACTCATAAGTTCTAGCAAGTACGTAGCTCGATTTCTTGTCATTCAGATCACTCGAGGGGCCACTTGAAGCTTACAGTATTTTACGCTTGTTTATGGTTCAGCTGTTGTCACCGTTTCCATGGCCAACGCGGGGGCAAGGGACATAGTTAAATAAACTTTGGCCAGCCAAGTCATGTTGGCCTGCTCATACGCCCAAGGGTCCATATGTTTATTTACAGTTGTGTCGAGATATCGGGTCCAGTGCCGCAGAGTTGTTTCGCAAGCAACTGAGCCAGCCGACCGGAATGTCGCCACCTCTTTGAGCTCTCTTTGCTCAAAATCTTAAATATATTTGACAGTTGACACTCCGTACGGCTCTGCATTCAACAGCGATTTCACCCCCGATCTCTGCTTAAATATCAACCATAATAAATAATATATCACGCGGGCCATATTATTGCAATCTGATCAGAGGATCTGCCACGATATTGAAAGCTCTCATGCTTTAGGGTAAGAAAATCATCTCCATATTCCTTTCTCTCTCTGTCGCACACACCTCTTTTCTCACGGTTTGATAACTCAGCTGATTTGACAGACTTGACTAGTTGTTCACTAGATCATGGCTCTAACAGTCTTAAACATGAGCTCAGAAAACATCGCCACAGAAAAACGGGGAGCAACTTCTCATTATACATGCGCCGATTGCAGGACTCGGAGACCTGTGACAGAGCTGTCCTCTGTAGACTTGTATCGAAAGACTTGGTCTCGCCACAGCCCGCGCATGACTACACGCCACCCGAAAGAATATTGTGTCTCTTGTCATTTGGAGGTTGACAAGGCTCGCCGGATCAAGTTCAAGTCGACCATTCAAATGTCCGAGACTCTGCGGGCCGAAACCCCAATGTTGATTCTCGGCATCCCACTTTCAGAGCTGGAGCATATTTCTACTTCAGAGGACCTAAAAAGACTGCTGATAAGACATGGTGTCACCAGAGAAATGGCGGAAAAGCATAAAGGGCGACTGTTTTCGCTAATAAATTGGAAGAGTGTTCATAAGGAACGAGATGACAGGACTCAATGTTGATCACAATTCTCAGCCGGGACAATGGTGTTGAAAATAGATCAGGGGACTTGATAGTGATCATAATTACATTTCTAGCGTGTGATCAGCTCGAATTCGGAATTATGTAGAAAACACAGAATGGGACAATCACACTCCGGGGATACCAGTCCCGCCCCTATTTTATTCATATAATATTCAAGAAAAAGAAGAAAAAGAAAAGAAAAAGAAAGCGAACGCCAGGACCGCTATTTGCCTTTCACTTAGCCTGACCTGGGGGAGTAATAAGTGAAACCATGAATTCCCAAAGAATCCACCTCCCTATTCACCACAATACAACGTAATCCTCAGTTATGTCTAATAATTAGTTAAATATTCAAGCTTTAAAGCCCCTGCCAATCGTGCAAATGGGCTCGTGACGGTCGGTGCTGCAACTACCAGAGGTTGACATGGAAGCGATCTGCTTGATACACGCGACAGTCCATCTTAGGGACCGCTATTGTGGTGGTTGGGTTGATGGCCAGCAAGGCGATGGAAGCGATGACAAATAGTAGACTGGGTCATTTCCAATGGTTTAATTATGATAATGCTGATTATATGACGGTGCTGAAGCCTGATGCTAAGATAAGAATGACTTGACCTGTTAAGGGAGTCCCGACCACCTTGTTATGTGGCAATTCCAGCATTGCCATCTCCCTACCCTTGGGTCTCGATGGAACCATCCAGAATTAACGACCTAGAGTAGGTAGTTATCTTCAACACCGGCTCTTATGGATGGCGGATGCAGCACAAACAACTTTCTTCGGATGTGCCACCGTATAAATGTCGTATTTGCACATCTGAGCCCCGGAACTTCCAGAAAATGGTATCCGACACGGATTCGGGTGGGTTAACGTCGGAGAGTGGGCAGTTGAGTGGTTGGAAGACTCATGAAGATATTCAAAACATGCCCCGGGGGGGGGGGCTCTGGGATCTACTGTCCAAAAATAGCCACCAAACAGTCACACTTGTAACACGCCGAATGAACACTGATATGGAGGGAGTACCAACAGTCTCAAAACCAAGTCCAAGCTGTTTATGCACTTGGCAAGGGAAATGGACTGCGCAGTTACAACCATCTCAAACTTCAAAGCAGATCATCAAAGGTCTATTTTAACTAACTACAAATCAAGAATAATAAGAAACGATACAGTCAAACGAACAAGTCAGTTCCAGACATACCTCAGGCTAGTCTAGGTACTTAGGTAAGGTACTTTGGGATGTAGATACCCATTGAACTGGGAAGCGATTCGGACCGTCTGTACAACGCAATCTTCAAGACTTTCGCATTCTCTCCGCAGCGGATCCGATATTATTACTACGTAGGTATCTATGAGCCATTAAGACCAGGTCGGAACCGAGAATCTGTAGTGCCTAATTTGGTTCATTGGAATAGTAGCTTTCTAAAACTGATATAAAGCAAAAAAGTATGTCAAATTTGTGTGTTTGCTTGTGCTAACAAAAGAACAACACCACCAACTAACGTTGGTTCCGGAGTGCTGACTAAAAAGATGGCATATTCCGGCCCCGTCCCAGCCCTGTCTGGCTAGGTAGATTAGAAAGTCAACTCATTAACCATCGTCGGTATGATATACATACCTATATAAGAAAGCACTGATAGCTAAGTCCTTCCGATTTTGAAGGCCAACTGTGAGTCTCAGCGAACCTCAACTTGAACTGGGAAGTTGCCAAGAGAGAAGGAGGGGACAAAGAGCGAAACATACCTTAGGAACCAGTTGGCAACAGGTCACATTATTTGAAGCTCAAGCATAAAAGAGCCGGGTATTATCAGCAATATCCCGAAATGGTTCATCCCGTATGTGCCCCAGAGTGAAGCAGACCGACCTGTTTTGGGGCAAAGGAACAAAGGAAGGGGGATTAATTATGTCCAGTGCGCAAAAGCAACATGGGAATTAAAATATAAACAAATCTCCATTCAATACATTCTCCTCAGACTCAATCTGCATATGTATTTTACCCAATATAACCTAGAACTAATACCTAATTACAATCCATACAAAAATAACCCTGCCAAGAAATAAAAGTACACAACATAAACAAAACCCCCCCTAGCGGTAATAGCCCGGCGCACTCGCATAACTCCCATTAACAAACCACGTCCCAGCAACCGAATAGTCGCCGCTCCTCCCACCTCCAAGAACATAGGCAAACCTGAAATACTCGGGCGTCTTGACAACGTCTTGATCCCTCGTCCATGTAAACACCTGCTCTGTCAGGGGCTCGTCGACAAAAAACTTTCTGTACCGCTCCACGTCATTGACCAGGACACTAATCCCATCCAGGCCCTCCATATTCGCCGCGCCAGCCTCGGGCTCCAGCCATTTAAACGCGATCGTGTTGGGTGAAATAATGGTATTAATATTCGGGACGACAACATCCGGAATTAAAGAGTTGAGCAGCGCGTCACCGCGAAGAGCGTCGGCTGTCTGCAAGATAGAGTCAAAGCCCCAGCGGGCAACACCGTTGGCGAACAAGCCCAATAGCAGGCCCTGATACAGCAGAGACGGACGGGTCTGCATGCTGGTGCCCGGGAGGAGGAGCAGCGCAAGAATATAGTGGTGGATGCGCAGCTCCAAGCCCGGGAGGGCGAGACAGACCAGAATACCGGCGATGAAGAGGCCATAGAGAGATAGGTACGGGTACAGTTTCCCCTCGAGCCAAAAATGGTACGCCTGCACGATGACGATGACGGCGATGACGACGATGATGACGGCGAGAAAGGCCTTGGCGCCGGGCTGCTGTTGAATATCGTGGGCGCTGAGACGTGCGAGCGGGATCCAACCGAGAGTGTGGTTTGAGAGGGCGCCCAGCCAGAACCCGCCAAGCCAAAAGACCGTTTTCTCGATTTGGGTAGTGGCGGTGAGGGTTTCGAGTGTCCGTCGCGCGCAGGCAAAGTACATGATGGCGGCGCAGAACACGGCGGGGAGCAGGCGGCCGACAAAGTGCGACACGAGCGACGGTATGATGATGTCCGAGGGCCCCGAGACGTTTGGGGGGTCCGAGACAAGCGCGACGTGGGCAAAGATGCCGACGAAGCTGGCAAAGTACAGCACCGCAGGGGATCTGGTGAAGAGGGACAGCGCCGTGGTGAAGAATAGTGAAACGGTGAGCAGGAGCTGGCGAGGATCCCTGCGGCCGCTGTCACACTGGACACGACTTGGATCCTTGGTCACGGTGAAGGACAAAGGGAAGTACGAGTCGAAGTCGATTGATTCGATGCCGTGCTGTTCCGTAGCGAAGTAGCTGTAGTAACTCCCAACAAGGGTCACGACGCCGCAACCACCAGACGTGTCATCGACAACGCCCGCGTGGATGGCGGAGCCGCAGAGAAAGGAGTCGCCCCGGTAGACCGGGCCCCCTATTACCAAGGGCTGGTAGTTGACGTCGAGGGGGCCGACATGGCGGGGGTTGAGCACACGCACGCCGGCGCAATCTGCCGGACAGCGAAAGGCAAACGACTCGTTCGAGAAGGGCTGGCAGTCGATCCCATCGAGACCGCACTCATTGTTTCGGCGCCAGAGGGCGTCGACACAATCCAGGTGACGGACGACATGTCCCGAGCTGTCCTTGAGCGCCCCCTTGCTCTGCAAAAGGGGCACAGCAAAGGCGACGAGCCAGGCGATCAGGAACAAGACCAACAGGACCCTCCTCTGCCACACATGCGGCAATCTTCTGTCGAGGAGTTTGACTGGATACTCCTGCACTGACGGCAGAAGAGGTCGAATGACGTGGGTCTTGGGCTGTGGCGGCTCACGGAGAAAGGAGAGGAGCCTAGGCGGCGTCCTTGGCCTCTTGGTTCCTCTCCCTCCCCCTCGGCCTTCAACCCCAACCCTGGAGGTCAAGACAATGGGACGCGACACATGGTCTAGTTCGAACTGCTCAAAGTCCTCGCCGTCCAAAAGCTGAGCTTCTTCATCCTGATCCCGATCGTCGTCGTCGCCGTCGCCGTCGTCGTCTTCGTTTGAGCGGCGCACTTCATGATGGCACACGTCGAATTCGTACTGGGCGAGCTTTAGAGGCTCGCCGCCGTCTCCGAGTCCCATGGAGTATTTGGAGTGGAGTCGAGCTGCCAAAGTTTGACGCTCGAAAGGAATTCGGTTCGGGTCGCCGCCAGCCCACTCAGTCCCACCCAAAAACGAAGCGTAATTGCTTCCAGTATAGTGTATATACTATACTATACTATACCGGATGAATGATGGTGATGGTGACGATGCGCGACGGGATGAAGAAAACGAGGGTCGGGTGTCCTTGAAGAAGATGAATACCACGACTAATAAAAAGTCGGTGATTCAAGTGGACCGACTGACAGCGACACACGAAAAACTAAAGGTGCAAATGTCTTCAAAGGGAAAAAACGAGCAGGCCCGCAAAACAATAAGCTAAAAAAGTTGGGCAAATGAGGGTATCGAATAGCCAAGAAATCAGCTTTATTACGGTGAACAAAAAACACGTCACGTTGGCGAGTGAAATGGTTCTTCACGATTCAGCTGAACAGAAATCAGGCCATCTGTGGTTGGCCGTGTGGAATGACTAAGCCGATGGCGCTTTTGGCTGAAGAAATGGTGGTGTTGAAGCATGGGAAAAGGGGCAAGCACAGTACGCCACCACCTCGAAAGCTGGGAAGGCTGGGTACCTTGTTGCTTACCTTAGTTGCTTAGGTACTTAGCAAACACGTGGAGCAGTGCATCTCGATCTCGATTAGATATTATTTCAGTCGGTTTCGCATTTATTTATGTTTTGGTCTGCAAAAAAAGCTGAATGCCTCCCTCCCTTGGCCTGTTCCCATCCATATCGTACAGGTCTTCGTCGACACCCGGTAGAGCGGAAATAAATTACAAGAAATACAGGGTCTCATCATACACACAGGTTCTGTCAAAGCCCCTTTTTAGTGCAGCCGCCGTTGCAGCTGCCGCCACATCATAAACCGCCGCGAGCCTACCTAAGCGTCGATGAACGTCTTGACGTTGTTGAGCCACGCCAGGTACTCCTTCTGCTCCTTCATGTCCATGTAGTCGGGCACAAAGACGGCCAGGGCCTGTGTGATGCCCCGGTCCTCGAGGTAGCGCTCCATGAGCACCTGGAGATCCTCATCAAGGCTACCGAACGGAGGGCCCGGGTACAGGTCCTGCGCGGCGTGTGTCGCATCGGCGCTCTCGCCGTGCGCCAGCTTGGCATCCTTGTAGTAGAACATGTTCTCCACCACAATGGTGCCGTCCTGCGCGACCGCCTCGATGGTGAGCGCGCCTTTGTTGGGCTTCTCCACCACGATGTTCAGGCGGCAAGGCACTGCCGCCTCCTCGCCAACGCCCATGTCGTCCTCACCCTCCATATCCGACGCGCCACGCGAGCCTTGTTGCCCACCGACCTCGCCATCCATCTCCTCGTCCGCGAGCGCCGGGTCCTCCTCACTATACGGGTCGTTCTCGTAGTTGTGGAGATCCGCAATGGAGAACGAGACAGTGATCCTAAGGACAGCCAGGAGTGTTAGAAGCTGTTTTTGTCCCGGCGGGGGTGGGGCGAAAACTTTCTGAGCCGGAACGGCAGGAAAGGGGAAAAAAGCTCACTTCTCGTTGTTGTATGTGCGGGTCAGCACGACCTCTTCCTTGCCGGCGGTGTCGATGATCTCGAACGGGCCGTTCTCGAGGAAGTCCTTGACGCTCGCGGGCATGGGCTCGTGCTCCTTCACGTCCTGCTCAAACTCAATCTCGCTGGCGAGCTTCGCGGAGAGCTCGTCGTCTGTCTCGCTCACATTGCTCCTCCGGAAGAGGGATGTAGAGAAGGCAGACAGTTGTTGTTGCTGGGGGCGCAGGGACGCAGAGGCCTTGAGCAAGCTGCTTGTCCGCGACACAGCTTGGCACCGTCCGACCATGGCAGCCCGAGCCAGTGTTGCGCGCGGCGCTGAGCGCGCGACAGCCCGAAGAGACATCATCATCTTGGCGGTATATGTGGTTGGGAAGTTTGGGGGAGATGATGTGGTCGGGATGGTGGATGGAGGAGTCGGATGATGAATGAAGCAGAAGAAAATTTGCCAATGATCAAAGAATAATTAAGGTTGGACTGCTATTGATGGCCCCTGCGAGCTTCGAAGCTCCAATGGAGAGAGAGAGAGAGAGAAAAAAAAAAAAAAAAAAATAGAACCGGACGCACAGACCCGGATGTGTCTCGTCCACCAATCAATGTGGCCAGAGGTCTCCGATAACGATAAGCGGGAGTGCAGAACAGGGGATGAAATTGTTCTGGAAGAACTGAGAAACCCAGGGGTTTTACTTTCGTACGCCGGGACGGGACGAATATATGAGTTGCAAGGACGGCCTCATATAGTTTTTGCAACCAGTGCCGCAGTCCAAGTAAATAATCAGATCAAGGCACATGAGGTCCCCAAGTCTCAGACTTGGATGAGCCTGGCCAGTTAAAGCAGATCCCCTTCCCATGAGCTCACCACCCACTTCATGCCATCAACAAGATAATGACTGCCTTTGGCTCCGCTTCTGGACCAGCCAGCCGGGGCAACCCAGCCCCATCAGGTAGCAACGTCTTCACCTCTTCCCGCGGAGTAGGCTGACGCGCCTGGTGTGGCCTCTTTGTCTGGATGGCCCATGCCCATGCCCATGCCCAATACCAATACCTCCAGCTTCCTTGCACTGCCAGCATTGATGTCTTTTTTGGTCCCGGTGGCTGAGGACGCCCTCGTAGCAGCTGCCAAATATACCGCTCGCCTTGGCTACAGGGCACAGCTTCTCTGAAATGAGCACTGTTTCCTCGCCGCCGCAGACACCGCAGATGCGGACGTGGGTCGTGTAGAGGCACATCTTCCAGTTCTTGAGTCTTTTGAGTCTTCGTCTTGGAGGACTTGTTTGCTGCTTCTCATTAGTGTTTATTAGATAATCTTGAGGGAACATCTTTACACACCCGTAGGGAAGGGGGCAAATTTTGTAGTCAAGTAGAGTTGCTGTTTCACTCGAGGCTGGATGGACTGGGTGTCGGTAACAAGGTATGGGGTATTTTGGCAGATGGTCACGGCTTTGTGAATACTCCATGCCCAAGAAGATGTTTGTGAGGCCAATGTACTTGGGAAAGTAGATGGTTGAAGGGAAAGAAGAGAGAGAGAGGGAGGAAAAAGAACAAAAGAGCGGGGAAGGACTGAGCGGACAGAGTCTCAATGCTCTGCTTTATTCTTGTAGAGCCTCTCACTTCGCGGGATCAAGTCCATCGTGTGTAAGCAGAAGTGTTCGATTAGCCTGAGACGCGATCCGTGGTTTAGCCACCTTGGTCTGTTTTGATGGACGAATAAGGGGCAAGAATAACGCCCCTTATCCGATTTCTCTTCGCATGGAGCAACAGTCAGTCCATGAGCGTGATCCTAGTCCGTTAATCACGATGCTTGAGGGGAAACGGATCGGGAATCGCACACAGAATAATACAAGGTGAGATGTTGGCCAAAGAAAATGGTGCCATGGTGAGGAAGGACAGAATGCGCGGGTATCCGTGCGGAGTAAAAGAAGGAAGAACGGGAAGAGACATAAGTCGGGCGTGTGCGATGGCAGTTATCTTTCTGAGAGACAGTGAGCAAAGATTGTTGCTGTGCTATATTACTAGGCTAGGGGTAAGGTGAATACGACTAGTTAGCTGGACGGCGAGGGAGCCAAGGTTCCAGACAAATGGCCGGTCTCAGAGATATGAATCCGGGCCGTGGCCGGAAAACCGGCTACCCGCTGCTTCATAAATGAACCCGCCCCCGCCACACGTACGCTTGGTGCGAGAGAATGCTCGAGGCTGCCTAATTGCAGGAATTTCAGTGGCGTTGGATGCGTCGTACGGCAGCGAATGGCAGTTCCCGGCGGAGGCAGGAAGCGGACGCTTCTGTTACGTACGGAACACACACCCCTCATGGCGTTGAACGGCATCGTCTGGGGAGCTGCAGCCCTGAGCCGAGCGTTAGTTTCGAGAAAATAGCAGTGTGGGGCGGGGCACGGGGGAGTAACCCGAGACGCTCGCCGGTTCTCGAGAGATGCAGGAAGCTGCTGGGTGCAACCCAAAATCGACCAAGGACACGGAAACATCTTTGAAGGGTTGCACGAGGGCGGAAGTCGGAATGAAAGTGGCCGTACTCCGAAGCAAATGGTACGTGACGGGATATGTGCGTTCTGCGTTCTGCCTGCCTTGGCTAAACGCAAGGAGTGTGCATATTTGTCCTGAACGAATCTGTTGGCGGCCCTCCAGAGGGCAGTGGAAAGTCCAGCCGATCATATGTCGGCTGGGTGGGTATCACTGGTGTTGCGGTCGCCCAGCCGCCATTCTCCTCTCGCTATAGGAGGGTTCAGTTACTCTGAGGAGGGAACAGAGCTGGCTTCACCTCCCCCGTGGCTGCAATCTTGACCCAGGAAAGATTTGCCAGGTAGGACCAGGACCCTTCCCAACGGTCCAAGATCTTGAGGTTCTCCTCGCTGGCCAGGTCAGGCATATCTACAAGATGTATTAGCTGTGTAAGGCAAGGAGAAAGGGAAAACCAGTTACGGACAAAAGCCATTCTGCTGCTCCTTCTCGAGGGTAGCAATCTTTATTTTGAGCAGATCCTCGGTAGCGCTTGGCGGTCGCCCTGCCCGGCGTGTCTTCTTGATGCCATTGAATTCATCGTCAAACTGATGCACATAGCTGAGTTGGGGGGGGGGGGGGGGGGGTTAGCCTGTTTTTCCAACTCTCATAACTCATCTCATGGATGACACGCACTCGTGAATTTTGGACTGGATGGCCTCCAACTCAAGCGGCTTGTTGGCATTCTGCTCGGCAACCTCCTGAAAGAAGGCAACACGGTCGACTATTTTGCGGTCAGTGACAATAAATTATTTTTCACTGAAGGACAGGGGGCCACGCACGGAGAGGCTTGTCCCTATTCTTCCTCAACCGGGCGAGTTTCTCAAGACGCTCGTCGCGGCCTTGGGCTGTGTGGAGTCGCATAGAATCACGACTGTTCTGGTGAAGACCATCGATGACACCATTTCGCTTGCGCAAAATCTTCTTGCGCGTCTTCTCTAATGTGTTAGGCATCTTGAAGTCTGCGATATTGATTCACCGCCGTTGTCTTTGGGCCAGTTTCTGTGTCGTCGTCTCCCGCTTGTCGCCCGCCTTTTTTTTTTTCTTGCAGCAAACTTTTGGTGGGGCTTGATCGATAAGACCTTATCGCTCGGAGGGCGTGGACCAGGGGTGAGCCAAAGAGGGGTCGGCAAAATCCTGCCACTGGGCCCCTGACATGAGAAGCAGCGAGCGATTACCCGGTCCAAGGTCTGGTATAGAGTATGAGGTAAGTCTGCCGCTTAGTAAATTGACGATTGAGCTTAATAAACGAGTACACAAAAGTTAGAAAATTTGAGGCAAAGAATATTGAGGCTAACTTGAACTTAGTCTTTAAAGAGTTGGCAAGCAAATTGACTTTGTAACGTCGAATCATCTGTAATGAGTGATGCAACAATAGGTACTTAATACATAACTATTTCTGGGACCCGCCCAGCCGGCCAGGACAGGGGGCCCCGCACTAGTATAGACCGTTCCCGGCTCGTTAGTCGGTTGCGGGGGGTAACGAAACGCGGTCGCGCTTGCCTGGTCAAAGGGTCGGTCTAAACTAATTCGTGAAGGCAACCCAGGACCAGCAGGGCGCTTCCCAGAGCAATGCAAGAGAGACCACGCCGCTCCCATCTGCTCGCCTAGACGGATCGCCTTCAACCCAACCCCAATTCCTTCTGTTGCGTGCCCACCGTTTTCTATCAAGCATTACCGTGTCGTATTCTTTGCCATCCAATGTCGACCTGGCAGTAGAGAGAAAGCAACCAGGACGCGTTATTTGGTCCAAATAAACAGCGTGTTACAGCTCGAGCTTCGGCGCGTCTCGAGAATCCGGCAACTGCTCGGCCATCCCACGCCAATCCCACACCTGCCGACATCCAGCCCATGGCCTTGTTGATTGTCTGATTGACAGCTGCTCCCATTGTCGATGCTAGAGTATACGGTACCACGCCGCCTTTGTACCGCCAGCCGCCCAGTGCATCTCGAACCGTAGGATGGGCATCTCAGGTACTCTATTTCCGCTCCAGTGCTTGACAACGGCCTCCTGACCCGGTGAACTTGCAGGCCTTCTTCCGCTGCTGAAGTCCATCCAACGGCCTATCGAACTCAAGAAGTATGCGGGCGAGACTTTTGGAATCGATGGCTATGGATGGCTTCATCGAGGTACCATCTCCTGCGCCGTTGAGCTAGCCGAAGGCAAGCCAACCCGCAAGTAAGTGCGACAATGTCTGACTGCTGCTGCATGCCTTCTAAATAGCGCTAACATGTTCAACAGATATGTCGATTTTGCCATGCATCGTATCAGGATGTTCAAGCACTTTGGGGTCACCCCATATGTCGTATTCGATGGTGATTACCTTCCAAGCAAAGCCAAAACAGAATCGTCCCGTGAGAGCAGTCGTGAAAAACACAAACAGCTCGGCTTGGGGCTCCTAAAGGCCGGCAAAAAGGCAGAGGCGTATTCTCATCTGCAAAAGGCCATCGATGTCACCCCCGAAATGGCCCGTATGTGGATCGAAGAGCTCAAGAAGGCCCAAATTCCCTACCTTGTTGCCCCTTACGAGGCTGACTCCCAGCTCGTCTACCTCGAACGTCATGGCTTGATCAGCGGTATTGTCTCCGAGGACTCGGATCTGTTAGTCTTTGGCGCCAAACGCCTCTTGACGAAACTTGACCAGTATGGCCACTGTATTGAAATCAACCGGAGAGACTTCTGTGCTGTTCGTGAGATCTCGCTCACTGGATGGACGGACAGCGAATTCCGGCATATGGCCATCCTTAGTGGATGCGATTACCTGAGTGGACTCAAACAGATGGGACTCAAAACCGCACATCGCATGATTCGAAAGTACAAGACGCCCGAGCGTGTCATCAAGATGCTGCAGTTCGACGCCCAGCACCCAGTCCCAGAGAACTACCTCGACAACTTCAAGCAAGCAGAGCTTACCTTTTTGCACCAAAGGGTGTTCTGCCCTAAGAAGCTAAAGATTGTCTTCTTGACAGAGCCAGAGCCTTCAGTGGATGTTGCAAGTATGCATTTCATTGGGGCCCATGTCGAGCCGGAGCTGGCACGATCCATCGCCCTTGGCGACGTCAATCCGATTACCAAGCAACGAATTCTGCTTCCAGCTTCGCCGTCTAAGAGGCGGATCAGCCAAACCTTCCCTCCCGCGGATACGGGCCACAGGCGACTGGGAAAACCGATAAATGAGTACTTTTCTCCTGGCTCTCGCCGTATTCCTCTCGGCGAGATGGATCCAAACTGCTTCGCCGTGGACCCTCAACAGGACAACGACATTGCACGGGGTGTTGTCCGTCCCCTGGTATTCCCACTTCCACGACCATATTTAGATGAGACAGAGGCGACAGCGAATCCAGGCCGGCGATACAAGACTGGAACTTCTCGACGGAAAACTGAGCCGATCACCAATCTCCTCGACTTTGATCCGAACGAGCTTTCGCAAAATCGACGCCGGACTATGGGGCCAACAGTCGAGGTGTACCAGGATCTGAGCTCATCCATGAGACCGCCAAAGAAAGCGCGCTTGTGTGAAGATCTCCCCACGGCTGACACCGCCGACCAGGCCCCTGAGAAGAGTAAATACTTTGCTGTATCGGCTCCAAGCAAGGCGACGAAGAAGCCCGCTGCCAAAGTGGTCGATCTGATCTTGATGTCCGATGATTCAATGGACGAGGCACTGCGAAGTCTTCCAGAATTGAATTGCCTGGACTCGGCGCCCGCCAAGGACGACGACAACGTGACGAAGGATGAGGTCGAAGTTCCTGCATCGTCTCCCCAGCGCAAATCTGTTGAAGATGAAGTCTACGAAGAGTTCATCTCCGACACGCCTCCCAATGCACGTTTGCAAAAATTTCGCTACAGCTCATCCCGACCCTCGACTCGCAACGCTCATGGACTGCCCACGCCTTTGTCGAGTCTACCAAAGCCAGCGAGCCCAAGAAGCACTCCACCCAACAACCCGCTCACTCCGAGGCTGACGCCATTGCAGCGGCTGGGAGCCCAGGCACTGCAGCGGGGGAAGCCTCGGACAGTCTCGGGGGGAGCGAGAGCTTCCAAGGACAGACGGTCTTTCGGTGATTTGCCTCTGAATCCAGCTTTTGTTCCATTGCCAAAGGTGGATATTGAAGAGGTAAACGCCCTGAACAGGACCTCGGGGAGTGAGGATCAGCTGATTCCCGAGAGCGACGAAGAAAACGACCACCCAGATGCTGGTGAGAAACCTGCTTCTTCGAGACGGCTGAATCTTTCGCGATTTTTGTATGCGTGATCAGCTGCATCATTATTGTGACGAGAACCTATTCGGGGTATGTCACGATGGCATCAATATGCGCATAGCGGCTGGTGTTTTGCGAATGGTTTTGCGGGTCTACCCAGCTAGCTGTCCGGCGTTTTTGGGAGTGGACACTTTCCTGGTTGTAGTTATTGCTTGGGCTGTGAGTGGAGTCAAGTTTGGGCATGAAGACAGGCGTTGTTTGGGACAAAAGTAGGAGAATACGGTCGCAAGACCAATCCAAATATACCTATTTATTGTACATAGATACATGACGGTAGATGGGCGTAGAGTATCATCATCACTACCTTATCATCGTTGGAGGAGGGGCTTCTTACCTAGGTACCTTTGATATTTAGACTGATTGAGTGGGACGTAGCTAGTTGGTGTGCTTGGAAAATTGCCCCATCAACGACAGCGAGTCCGCCATGCTGGCACATCAAGTATATAGAAAATGATTAGTACAAGCATTCTAAGCCTGCTCTGACCCTCTTTTCTCACATTTGCTCACTCTTCCCCTTTTAGATCAGGAGCCTAGAGCCGAGAGCGGTGGCAAAGGTGCCATGGTTGTGTAAGTCTCCAAATCTTCACCGCCTCAGGCAGAATTCTCTGGTGGGGCGGGAGCTGGGGATCTCCACAGTAGCCAAAAATTCACTGGAGAGAAAATTCATCCTCGTCAATTAAGCCCACCTCTTTTTTTCTCTGCTCGAGGCAGTTCCGAGTTGCGACCGTTTCACCCCACGGCCCGCGACCTAAACCTAGTCGGACTGCATTTCCCCTCGCATTTTATACTTGCTCCCTCCAATCGCGCTTTTTTACACAACAACCAGTTCAACAAACGACTGTCAAAATGGCCGACACCTCACTGCAGGTAAGCGATTCCTTGCCCGCCGCCGACATGTCTATTTCTCACCGTGCCGCGATCGATTGTGCTGATTCAGGGGGTTGCGACAACAGGACCGCCTGCGCGAGCATGCAATGGCCTTTGACGGCTTGCTTTCATTAATTCCCGCCAAAATGTACTACGGCGAAGATACCAGCGTATGTTGCCTTCACCTTCCGCTCAGCTCAGCACACAGCCAGCAGTCGCCTTGGTCTCCTCCTTGAACCCCGCCCGAATTTTGCTTTTTTTTTTTTTTTTTTGGTTTCCCACGCAAACCCACATCAGTATCGGAAAATGAACCTCCGTGCTGATGTCAAGTTCCGTGCCACAGGACCAGTGGAAGAAAAAGAAACAGACCAAGGACGAAGCCAAGGCTGCCAAGAGAGGGAAGCTGGACCCCGATAGCGAGCTCAACCGCGATGCGAAGGAGGTCATGGACGAGCGTGCGCGGAGTAAGCGCAAGCTGCGCGAGATGGAGGCCGAGGACGAGAGTTCCCAAGACGACGACGACGACCTCGATAACGACATCCTTGCCGGGGTGGAGAAGGAGAAGCCTGGTGAGGGGTTGAAGAAGGCTGTTGCCGAAGAGGAGAAGGCCGTCAAGAAACAAAAGATCGCCGCCGACGATTCGACCGAGGAGCCTGCCGTGACAAAAAAGATGCCAAAGAAGCAAAGGTCAGTCGACGGTGATGTAGCTCTCGCTTCTTCTGGCAAGAGGACCCCGAAACAAAAGGCGTCCGAGGACACGGTAATGGAAGATACCCCGAGCGCCAAGAAGACCAAGGACGGTAAGAAGCTGGCAAAGAAGCTTCAAAACGAGGAGAAGAAGAAGGCAAAGTCCGAGAAGTCTGCGAGCAAATCCGCCCCCACCGATGCTAAAAAGCCCGAGCCTTCCATCAAGCCCTCCACGGAAGTCGATGAGGAACCAGATGTCGACGATATGGCGCCCATAGATTTGTCCGGGCTCGTAACGAAGGAGGATGAGGGGGTTTCAGCAGAGTCGACGGGAGGATCAACACCACACTCTCCCGTCTTCGACAGCCAACCGGACGCCAAGAATGCCTCCGTCGAACCCATCAGCACTACCACATCTATCTCTTCTGCGGTAGCGCCGTCAGAAAAGCCGAAATACATCAAAGTCCCAGCAGACATCTCTGGTCTCCGAGCTCGGCTAGACGCCAAGATCGAGGCTTTGCGCGCCGCTCGCAAAGCCGACGACGCAGATGGCGCACCGGTCCGGACGAGGCAAGAGCTGATTGAGGTACGCCGCAAGAAGCAATTACAACGCCGGGAGCACAAGAAGGAGATGCGGCAAAAGCAAAAGGAGGAGGAAGACCAAAAGAGAGAGGAGGCACTCGCCAGCGCCCGCAACTCGCCCAACAGCATACTCAGCCCGCTGTTCGAGCAAAATGACGAGGCCAGCGCGAACAACTTTTCGTTTGGGCGCCTCGCGTTTACGGATGGGACACAGATGTCGCACGACCTGAGCTACACGAAGACGGTGGGCGCAAAGAAGAAGGGTCCCTCTGACCCCAAGACGGCGCTCCTCAAGTTTGAGGCACAAAAGAAGCGTTTCGAGGCTCTCGACGACGACAAGCGCAAGGAAGTGCTCGAGAAGGAGACTTGGCTAGCGGCGCGCCGGCGGGCCGAGGGCGAGAAGGTCCACGACAACGAGGGTCTGCTCAAGAAGGCGCTCAAGCGCAAGGAGTCGGCCAAGAAGAAGAGCGAGCGCGAGTGGTCCGAGCGCGCAAAGGGCGTCTCGGATGCCATCAAGAGCAAGCAACACAAGCGCGAGGAGAACCTAAAGAAGCGGAGAGACGAGAAGGGCTCTGGCAAGGGCAAGAAGAAGGGCGTCGCAACAAAGAAGAAGAGCCGCCCCGGTTTTGAAGGCGGCGGCTTTGGTGGGGGGAAGAAGAAATAGATGATTTCTTTGATTCTGTTTCTCCCTCTCTTTTCTCTTTTGTTGTAGCGGCTGCCGAAATACAACACATATATTTGCAAATTCGGCGAGGCAGCGGCACGAGGTGTTCGGGAGTTCTTTTTGATACTACTGGACAGTCGATATAGTGGCGGCCCTTCATAGCGCATCTTTATTTGGATGGCATCTGGCCTAACATGGCACGTTCTGGGACTCGGTAGGCTGGGGTGGGAAAATATTAAGGCATCATGTTGTTTTACTTGTATCCTCCATTTGACACGCGGTGTGGTATGAGCGGGACCCTTGACTTTGATGATGTTGGTCTATATCAAGAGAATGCATGATTTGAGTGTGAACTTTGGAACTGACTTTTTGTTATACAATCAACCCACAGAATCCCTTGACACTATAATCTTTGAAACGCTATATATGCTTTACAGCTGTGATGGGGGCCAAATGCAAGTGATCAAGCAGATACCCATCATAGCTCACTCGCCTCGCTGGTGTAATACAATAACAATACTAAATAGAGCATGCATTGAGAGAGAAAAACAAACTCCTTTTACACCCACCTAAGGGCTCAATTCCCCACCCTCAGCTTGAAACAAAAAAAACCCAATGAGTGTATCGTGGAGGAGGTAAATGCGTGTGTTTAGTGGAGGTTCCGTTCGTTGATAGTTTAAGTGGAAATAAAAACAAATAATAATGTAATATAGAAACAACACAGGGAAAAAAAAAAAGAAGAAAAAAAATTGAACAAACAAATAATCAAAAACCCGAGGAAAAATTATCGACTCGCTGCCCCCCTCCCTTCAATTCCTTCCCCTTTCCCCTCCTACATTTTGACCTTTCCCCTGACGTCACCACCAGCTTATTCTCCCCTCCGACCCCTTGACTGTGACAAAACACACCAAAACCCTCAAGATGAGAGAATGAAGGGGGCTTAACAGCAGAGGGGGGGAGGGAGGGAGGGAGTGAGTGAGTGAGTGGCTGGAAATGCCAGAGACTGGGGAGGTAAACAACCCAAACACGCAACTTGAACAAAACCGAATGCTAACTAACACCCTGCTTAATTTTTTCAGGACCATTCACCCATTGATTACCTGCCTGCCCCCTTTCTCACCCACAAGCCTGTTGGTGACCCCGATTTTTCTTTCCCTTTCCCCTACCTTCCCTCGCTCAAGGTGCTTGGTACCCATACTCCTCCCTCGTTTGCCTGTCCGCTCCTCTTTTTATTGACGAATCGCTCCTGACGGATTGTCCGCCCTGTCATCTTTTAACTACGTCTAGAAGCAAGTAATCAAGGAAAACAACACCTGTTAATGGAGAGTGAGCCAATAACATCCTGCAGGCAAGAGGCCTTTGAACTTTGGAACGTATGATGAGCGTGCATATCGTGTATGATGATCTTTTTGGTTTGAAAAGGCCAAGATCAAAACATCAAACGAGGTTGGCGATGAAGGCTCAGATTCAGGAGAAAACAGCCCCACAAAAAAAGACAAGAGACTTTTTGATTTGATTGGGTATGTAAAGAATGATGTGATCATCGCGGAGAGAGGTAAATGGATGAGAGTGGGCGAGGAGAAGAGGAAGAGTAGGATGCCTGCTATGGGAGAAACTTCAGATATTGCCGCCGTTCACTAGCCCCTAAAGGAGGGAATCGACGCGGGTGAAGACACTGAGACAGGCCGCCACAACCTCGAGCTGGAGTTCCTTGTCCCCCGACTTGGATATCTCCTGCATCATAGTAAACAGACACGGGTCAGCAAAAAATGCAACATTTGGGAAACGTGTGGTTCCAGAACTTACCTCTGCGATAATCTGCGGTATATTCGCGCCGATCCCGTTGGTCGTGGCCTTTTTCCCAAATGGCCACTGGCTGTAGTCGGCCAGCAGATCGTCAGTCTGCGTAAATGCCTTTTCCCTAGCATCGTGGCCGAGGGTGGACAGGGCGTTCTCGAGGACGTTAGCCGCATAGGCCGCGCACACCATGGCGATGGTCCGCAGGTAGCGGAACTCGACGTTCTCGGGCAGGAACTGGGAGCTGTTGATGACGACGGTGCGTTGTGTCAGCACGTTGCGGACGCGGCGCCGGATTTCCTCTTTGGCGCCTCCGTCCACTACGGGATGTGTCGCCATGTCGAAGAGCAGGAAGTTGCGCTTCTCGGTCCGTAGAATCCCCTTGTCCACCAGCCCCTTGGCCAACCGCTCGCGCACCTGCTTTAGTTGGTATCCGATCTTGAGGAGGTTCCAGGTTTCGCCTTTGTTTACCGCATTTGGTCAGCCTCGTTTGATTTGCGGAAATGTTGGAACGAGAAGCAGAGAAAAAGGGGGGAGCAGCATACCGCTCATCAGATCAATCCACGAGTTGACGCTCATCTTCTCGCTCGAGTCCATCATCTTGAGAGCCTCGTCCAACAGCACCTCGCCGGTCAGGGTGTTGTCGATGACCTCGATGGTCCGGTCTGGGAGGAGGAAGCGCCGCCTCGAGGGATCCTTTTGCATGCTGATGCGGCCCCGGAGGGCTAGTTCGAGGACGATGCAGCCGCGCAGAGCGTATGAGATGTTGTCGTTCCAGAATGATAGATATCCCTAGCAAGCGCCGCAATCCCCAGGATAGGGTCAGCCCCAAGCCCAGCCGCAGCGAGAAAGAAGAAAAGAAAAAAAAAAAAAACAATCATCAAGGGGTGTTGGGGCGGAAACAAACCTGCTTGTCCTTGAGCCCCAGCAGCAATACCTCCTCCATCAGGGTCAGCTTGGGCTGCTTGCTCCGCTCCTCGCTCTCGCTGATGTCGCGCGGGTCGAAGGCGATCTTGTGGCCGTTCTCGCCGCTCTCGTAGCTCGTCTCGGGCGCGCCACCGTCCCTGACGTTGTTGGAAGAATTGGACCGGGCAATGCTGCCGCTGCCAGGGGCAAGGCTCTCGTCATCTCCTCCGCCGCCTCCTGCTCCCCTCCGTCGTGTCAAACCCGACGTGGTGGTCGACGCCATGATGATGGTGATGATGGATGTGCCAATTTATGGTGCCAGACTGCTGTTTTGTTGCTGCAAGGGACACGTGTGGGTAGAGTGAGGGCGCGAGATTCGGTGGCAGCGAGCGACGAGGGCGATTGAATATGTCGCGTGCGTGCGTTCGTGCGTGTGTGTCTGTGTGCGCTGCTGTCTTGTGTGATGCGTGGTGGTCAAAGTTGTTGCTAGGCAGGTTGCTACCTTGGAATTATGGCTGCTGCTCTGGGCTCGGCCGCGGCGGTCGATAATAGCAAAGTGGTAGGTAGTGGTAGTGGTGGAGAGATTTGACAGCGGTCAGCGAACCTGGCAACTGGGAACTCTGGGGTCACGGTTGGCGGAGTCGGAGAGTCGGAGAGTCGGTCGCGGAGCCACAGCAATCTCAGGGTCCCCGTCAGTCGTTTGTTCAGTCAGCCGCTCGCAAACGTAGGTAGGGAAGAGACCAGATCCTGAATTGTGTCGTCCAAAGAAATGGCTATCAAATATCGGGTGTGCCGTAGCGGTGGGCGGCCCGTCTCCTTTGTCTCGGGGGCTACCTTATTGCCTACTACACTATAGCAGCCTTTCTTCTTATTTTTTGTTTTCTTTCTGGGTCTTCTTTTCTCCTATTTTTTGCGAGCTTCTTCGAGGCAGGGAAAAACCTGAAGTACTTAGGTAGATTTTAGTACACACCTAGGTACCTAGCGGGCCCGATAACGATAACGCAGCCCCCCTCGGTTTTTGCCTTGCGCCTGAACGAAAAAAGGTTCCAAGCCTTTGCGAAACACGCTGCTTGCTTGGGGGCCAAGATAATAAGTGGGACCGAGGAACTGTCTGTTGGCTCAATATGCGCCAAGACTGCGAAAATGCTCACTTATTGGTGAACATTTCGAGTTTCGTCCGTATAACAACACTAGGCGTCGTAAGCTGCCATCATGTTCATTCCTTTGAATGGCAAGGCGTATTCCCTCATACCTGGTAAGGGATTCAATATCTCGCGGGAGGTTGCGTAGGTAATCTGTAGTTAGTTGTTGTTGCCTCGCCCAAATGTTGGTCCGTGACAGATCGAGATAGGCGTGACAGGTAGGATTAAAAGCGACCAAACATCTCAAATAAATCTAACCAGTTTCATCCCATGACTTGTGTGTGTCTGCGGTGTTGATATATGTTTCTAATCTCTATGCGTGCAACAAAACGTCTCCCAAGATCCGTATGCACGACTGTAGATGGCACTCTCGGTTCTCCCGGATGATGCAGAACAACATCACCATGATGTCGAAAGATGAAAGTTGGCCCCGGTTCCTTGTTCCAGCCAAAACCAAAAAAAAAAAAAAGGTGCTATGCAAATTGCAGCGAGTGACTTCCAGTGGAACAAGACTGCATCGTCTCCTATACAAAATCAGAAAGCAGAGTCACCGCCCAAGGGATGCGTTTACGAAATCAAAAGACAACGAACTACCGTACCCGCCCACCTTTCCCTTATTAACTCTACCCCTCCTTGTGCGTGAACTTCAACGACAAGCTGCCTTGGCGGGCTGCGCCGATGTGGTAAGTTTGGGTCATGGAACAATTCCATCCATGCTCCACTCGCCGTTTTGCGCGCGCTTGAGCACTTCGCGACCCTTCTCCGTCAACTGGGGCTTGCCACCCTTGTCCGTAACCTGCTCGAAAAAGACAGGTTTCCATGTCTCCCCGTTCTTCTCGCGCTCACGGGCCTTTTCTCTTTGTGCTTCCTCGAGTTCTTGCTTGACCGTCGTGGCGCGCGAGAATTGTTTGGACAGGATAGCCTTGGTGACCTCGCCCCAAAGGTTAAGAGATTCGTGTGGAAGCTGTTGCTCAACTGGTGGCAGCACCTTAGGCGCCACGTTGAGCGGCGCAATATCGATTATTGTTGTTTGTTCCTCTGCAGGGTGCGAGTTCTGTCCATCTGTCAGTCGGGTTTCCAGAGAATTTATCTTTTTCACATATTTATTTCCACTCACCACTGGCTTTGGGCCGAGCGTAAACACGATCTTGTCCTTCCACGGCCCTCCAAGTCTCACCAAGATGTCCTCCTCGGGAACATCCCTGATGCGCTGCTTGTCATCGTTCTCCGGATCGTACCGGAAGATGACACCCTCCATCATGTTGGTAGACCGCGTGAGCCACCCCTCGTCGTAATAGTGGAGGATAGCTTTGAGCTTGGTCTCGGGGCAGGTAATATAGGCCACATCCCCGACAGTGACGCTCAGAGCACCGCGGAGGAGGCCGCCCAGATGGGCAGCGGGGTGCTTTAGTTGATATGTCTCGTTGTCGCGCCGTTCAACGGTAATGAAAATTCCCAGGTTATGCTCGCCGGGCATCACCTTAATCGACGTGCCGGTGAATTTGGCGGTAATCTGATCGAATCCGCGGGCGTGGAGCCCCTTTTCGGGGCAGCTGATGTAAAATGCGCTGACTGGCGGGTGATGCGACGTTTGCTCCGTCAGGTAGGAGACCCGAACCGGTTTTGTCGGGTTGGCAACCATCTGTGGGACAGACACAGTGGAAGCCCCACGAGAGTCCCCAGACCCAAGCCCAGAGGGGACCGCCAGCTTCCCAGACTTGGTGCTGGAAGCTCCACTCGCCGGGGCACTGGCGTTTCCCTTGAGGGCCTTGGTGTTGATCCTCGGCGCATCATCGTCTGATTCCCAGTTACACTGCAGCAGGGAATAACATCGTTAGCAGCCTTTTCTTGTTGAATAATTAGGGGAACACCAAGCACCGCAGATGGCATCCTACCCTGAAATATTCGCCTAGACACGAGTTGTATGGCTTGCAGGGCCTTCCCTTTGCGTATTTGAGATCCTTGGTAAACCAAAACCGCAAAACCTCTAGCATGCGATCTACCGGTTCATCGGCGGTGCCAATGGCAATAAAAGCGTTGGGAGAGTCGAGATAATTCCAGTATTCCAGGTTGGGCGTTGGTTCGAGGAGCTGGGACGGGAGCGAAAATCGGACGGAGGCGAGATCAGTGACACCGATGAACCTAAGAAGAGAGCACTCGGTCAGCACCAGGTCATCCGCGATTCCAGTCCATAAAATGACAGGTAAAACTCTAGGGACAAATAGCCGGAGCCAAAATCAAGTAGGCCCTCGTGGCATTGCCACTCCTGGCCTCTTGACGCGGCCCCGGAAGCCCCAGAGCGGTGCTGGTGAGGGGCAGGGGACATGCTGCAGAAGTCAAGGGTGTTCCACTGACTCACTTTCGCAAGATAGACAGAAATGTCTTGAGCTTGGATCCATCGCTGGGGTGTTCCTCGGCGGCAACGACAGCGGCTGCTGGAGTGTCCGAGGGAATACTGGGAGTTGTCGAGGCCGAAGTGGCCGAGGGAGTTGCTGTGGAAGACATGATTCGGCGTTTGTCGAGTCTCCTCTGCACTACAACGAGCAGGAGGAACGAAGATGTAGACGATGGGCAGAAAAGGGCGGCAGGTCTTGAGCACAAGGTAACAGTAGGCTTGTTTCCTGGACCGACTGTCGTCCAAAGAAGGCGGGCGCCAAAGATTTGGAGTTTAAGATCAATGGCCGAAACCAGAGACCGGCGTTCGGGGGGCTAGGATATCAGCGGGTCTACTGGGTAAGGAGGCAGAACTTAAGGCGGCCAATGCGCGCCGCAACGCCACCGTACGATAAGGCGATAAGGTGCAGCAGCCGACAGGAATTGGCGCTAGCCTCCAGGTGGCAGACGCCACTGGTTTCTTTGGTAGGTCGGCTCTGACCTTGCTGCTTCCAAGTTACCTAGCAACCTAGGTAGGACTGGATTGTTTGTCTCGCTCAGTCAGTCACAGCTGCGCAAACAAACAGCCAAAGCGTCGCAGAAATCTGGCAGAGCCCGTAGTATTACGGAGGAGGATCACGGCAGGCGAAAAGAGGGGAGGAAGAGGACGTGGTCAAAGGAGTGGAATCTGCCAAGGGGCGTTGATTTGAGCTCTTTCCTTCCGTCCCCCCAACTGACCGCTATCGAGGGCGACCCTCCGTCCAGCGAATCAGAGGCCGCCTATCGGCCCACGAGTTCTCACTGCGCGATCTATTCTGACCAGTCCAGTTGCTCCAGTCGGGCACAAGGCAGGTCGATATTGTGCGTGTGCGCGGCCCGGGTGTGCTCAAAGACGGAATCCAGCACATGACCATTGTTTGGCAACTTATCGCCCCAAAAAGCGCGGCATTGAGCACAAGCAACCAGATTCCAGAGTGTGTATTGCAAGTGCGCTCTGTTGGCAGTTCTTTGCCGCAAAGCTTCAACATCCAGCCTCTTGTCAGAAACGGAAGTCTACCTAGGTAGTTTCTTTTTAAACTTTTCTGGCAACCTGGGGCTTTCAGGTTCAACTTTGCCCTTGTGTGGTCGCGCTTGAAGGCACGTTTTCCATTGTCGGGATTACCGTTGCGGCCGTTCTCCCCCAACCCTCTTCACTACCTACCTTCTTATGAGCTATTGGCTTTCTAGACATGGGATGGAAGCACCACGTTTCTCTCATTTCAGGAACAAGTGGGAAAGCCCCTGAGGCTCAAAGCCGCTCGTAGTCCCATCTTCATTATTGGGGTTTGCCAGGGGTTTTGTTGATGATAACTTCAGTAACCACAACTGCCCAGCAAGCAGTAATTTTTTATTTTTTTTTGCTGCGGTAGTGTACACCCAACATTGGTGACAGAAAAAAAAAAGAACAAATTGAGCACTGTTTAATAATTATTAGAGACACTACTCTCGGACCCCGGGAGGCTGGAGCGGCTGAAGCTTACCGGAGCCTGGAAGTAACAGCCGCCGCCGGCACCAGGTCCGCGAATACGAAAGATGGAAAGCACCGGACGATCGGGTGGCGACCGAGTCCGGTATTACGGCACAAAAGAGACAAAAGAATGGAGATCACGGCAAGTAACTGTCCGGAAACTCGGCCGCTGTATTGTTACCAACACGGTAAAGTGTAACGTTCAGGGACGAGACAGGGAACCGTTTGTTAGTATAGACCTGCACCCATTTTTGCCGATCCTCCTAAAAATAAATGATGTGGTGTCAAGGCGATCAGTGGACACATCTTGACACCGCAGGGTAACGATAAACCAAACTTAATACATTACCGTCCTTTATAAACCCTCAAAGTTACTTCCAGGCTGCAAAAAGAAGGGGTCACAAACATGACAGTTGACAGTGGTGTGTTGGGATAAACTGGAGATGTTGCCCCTGGATTCCCCGGCTGGGGCATCGGTGGAACACTGGAGATCTACACTAGATCCTTGCCTAAACTTAATATGTAGACAGACAGTGTGACGATAAAAACCCCTATGACCCGTTGGTTTGCCATCCGAGTAAATACATATTTATCACCAACCTTGGCTTGTCCCGATTAGAAGGCGAGTAGGCTTTCCCAACCTATAAAACGCCGTATGCATCAGGAGCAATACCTTAATGACGATATCTCGCTGTTATTTATTTCTCTCTCTCTCTCTCTCTCTCTCTCTTTAGTTTCGAGTAATTTACAGACATAAAAATACGAAGAGACTCGAACCAACGGAAAGGGGCATCCTGTCACATGATTGGGAATGGAAATCCTATTACAACAAACCTGCTTGCTAAGTGTCAAGACCGCGTCTGTTTCTTATTACCCATGATGAGAAGGCTAGTCAACCACTCGGGCAGTTATTCTTCCATTTTGCGTCAGTTGGCAGGCTTCTTGACTATTTATCTAGCGCATATTAACTTTATTTTGCGCCGTGGTCTATATTCCTAAGATGATAACATTTTCTCCTCGTCCCGAGACTTGACCCCTTGCTTCACTAAATATGTACCTCGTCTCACACATCAGTGTAATCCGGTGTACCTTTTGCTTTTTGCAAAAAAGGGGTGTCAATAATCATTTCGATGTAGGCCGATGTAGGCAGATGATAGAAGATGAGTGTAGTGGGCCAAGCCTTTGTCTGATCTTCGGCAACACCATGGCTGGTTCGACCATCGGGAGGAATGATGCTGCACGTGTACGGCGTGGGGTGGGATTTTTGGGGGCCCGTAGCGACCAAATCATGATTTCAATGCCGAAACGTGTGCTGTAACCCACCCGCAGCGGCATATCAGTAGTGTAGGATGGGTGAGAATGAGGAGAGAGTAAGCACGAGTTGATATCCCAATTGACAAACCTTTGAAGAATATTAGGAAGGTAGGGAGCTGCAAGAAAGTGGATGCCATAACGCAAGAACGGTACCTATCCTCTGAGGTAGATATACGTAGCTGGAACTAGGGGGCGTGACGTTGAATAATAAAGGGAAACTAGAGCATGTATAATATACTACATCTCACTGCTCAAGCCGAATTGGGATGTGGTACAACAGTAGGGCGGGACCGAGGAAGAGGGATAGAGAGAGATCAATCCCGACAGACAACCTTGGCCACAATGATTGCATATACCAAGGCGTTCCAAGGCCAATGATGACCTGATCCGAGGCGGTGGTAATTCCCAAAAAGGGTTGCCATTATGTTCTTTCTTCATCGATTCCCCAAGAACGTTTTTAGATCGGGTCGCTGATCGTGGAGATCTGCTCATATTGTGTTTCTGATCGGCCAATCTGCTGCTGATGTAGCGAGTTAAGGGTCCTTTTTTGGAAATAATACGAAAAGTCGATGCATCGCTAGCTCTATGCATATCTTGAACATGATGCGGTTGCGGTGGTGCTCGGAAGTGGAGGTGTTCCCTGCGAGTCCATCATGCCGTCCTCGAGGCTGCGACTCCATCTTTCCTGAGTGGCGGGAGGGTCGGTGGGGGGCCAATGAGAGAAAAAAGGCGGGAGTGGGGGGCACTCGCACTGGCTGTGGAATGCACGAAATCACCGGTTAGTGACATCATCGCGCAGGGGCACTTGAAGTTGGAAAAGCCGCTGTGGGGCTCATAGGTATCCTCTCCACCGCAACCTCGAGAGAAATTGGGGACGCTTGGATGACTGGGGCATTCCTGGCCGCAGAATAGTTGTAGTATACCACATCTATAATAGTGTATACTATACAAATGCGTGAGAGATTCAAATTCGATGCGAGAGATAAAGACGGCAGACCGACAAAGTTTGGCTGGAGATGGGAAACTGCCAACAATTGCATTCTGCAGCGCCAGTCGTTTGGTCGAGAATGACGTAGCCTGTGTTCCAGAAGAGACCCTCAACGGTGAGGACGACGAATAAAACAAAAGCTTCTCCACCCGTTGTTGTGATCAGATGATGGGGATGCGTGTTTTCGAGCACTGGCTTTATTCGCCCGGCAGGTCGTCCTGTGGGGAAGCGGTGAGCATTTTTGGTTTGTCCATTGGGAAGAGGCTGCGGCCGGTGGGCGGCTTTGGTGACCTCTTATTATGCGGGAGTTCAAGTTGCTCAATGGCCCCGTGCATGCAAATTGTCGTCCTTGAGAGGAGGGATATGCCCCACGTAGAGCAAGTGAAAATGGATAGTGCGGCGCCATGGCACACCCTGGACAGGCGAGGTTTTCCGCCCGCCATTTTGCGTTTTCGGCCCAAGGGGGGTGGGGTGTCCAAAACAGCCGATGACGTCAACCCGCTTGGGATGCTAGGATTCGGAATAGCTTCACGGCCTGGGAAAGGATGCGACACGGCGAGTGCCGTGAAAGGGTCGTCGCGACGCTGCGCTACTGCGGAGAGACTTGGAGGGTTTCTCAACAACTTGATATCAAATGGAGGTGTCAGTTTGGGTCCCCACGCCCCTTGCAGATTGGAGATGAGGATCCCTCGAAAACCCTTCTTGCAGCAACTGCACTGCGGCGGTTGCGAGCTTTCGCTTATCAAATCTATTATCAATTCAGATGCCAGTGTCAGTCAACTACTTTATAGTATATGTTTCTCCATTTTTGCCGAACCCGAAGCGGGACTGACCGCTGGTTGTCAACTGCCACAACGTTTTGACCGTACCCTTATTAGTTAGGGTCTTGCTACGCCGAGTGGCCGGTTCAAATTGGACTGGCGGGATTTTGCCGGGCACCATACTAGATTGCGTCCCGGAGCCCCGACAAGTCTGTGCCTGGCTCGGTAACAGTGTGATTTTCCCTCTTACTTTAGATTGTGTTCGTTTCTTTCATGACTTGGAGGGGCCTCTGGGCGTTATCAGTCCTTTTTAAAAACATATTGAACTACTTATTTACACCACAGAATTTGTTCTCCAAACTACCCCCTTTTATATACCTTTCAGTGACACGAGCGAGGGAAAACGTCACCGTATCTATGTATCCGTTGTGCCGTTGACTCCTTCCAGAACACGCATAGAGAAGTGCTTAGTCTCGGGTCTCGGGATCCACAAACAGATCGAGGTAAGATCGGCGAAACCCATTCGTCCCAAGAACGGATCGTCCTGAATAAGAAAAAAAAAAACATTACACTAAAATGCTTCATGCCATTCTTCAGCGAACTGATTGAGTTGCTGCTCAGCATGCGTCAGCCACTGCCGATGACCCACGGATTACTTGGACGTCCATGTGCATTTTTCGAAACCTCCCCCCCCCCCCCTTAGCGCCCACTGTCGGCACAAGGGGGGGATTTTCAAATGGCGGCAATGACGTCATAAGGACGGGCGTCACATTCCGGCAGATCCCCAGCGCCAAATTTCCGAGAATAAGACGATCCAAGATAATAATTGAAAATTCATCAAGCCTTACCAGGCATCAAGAAGCGAAATGCAAAGCGAGTTATTAGTTGTGTCAAGCTTATAAATTATCAATATTGTGCTAATTCTCTTGTTATATAAAGTCGAGAATATATCCTGATATCCAGCTGAAAGATATGCATGTATATAACCCCTTTAACGGGCCGATGTCTCCAGCATTTCGAAGTTCGTATCCTTCTGGAGGAAGTGGAGGGAGGACGCCAACTGTGGCGAATCATGGAAACCAGCCACAATAATCGTCCGAACGGGAATTCTGGAAAACCCCAATTCTGAGCACGAGCGGGCATGCCACGTCAACTTTGCGTCATAAGGTAGATTAAATACTCGAGTACATGATAAATCTGCACCAAGGGTCACCTGGGAGGCGACAAGAAATGGCAGCACCGCCACACTGTAGCAACGGCGATGGGTCTTGGGTAAAGTATCGGTACCTTTATCCAGCACGTCTTTCTTATTCTTACCACTATTATTATAGAACCCTTAAACGATGTCGTATATCCCCGATTCACCTAGTCGCCGTGTTTGACCATTCCTCATCGGGGCAACCAAGGGAGCGTCGAATTAATCCAAGGACGGGCGGGCAAGCCTTCCATATTGTATGTACCACAATACGTCTTCTTCCAGGCCATATCCTCTGGCAAGTCTGGTAAATGAACCACAATGTCTGCGGTCTGCGGTCTCTTAGCACTTAGCATAGCCTATCGTATCCGGGTACCTACCTACCGTACCTACTTTGCCTACCTATCTAGGTAACGTAGCCACCACTGCTGACGGCCAGATAATGCTCCTTGCCATTGGTCATAACTTCCGCTCAACAAAACACAGTTGAAGTCTCTGCTCCCTATAAGTCTGTCCATTTAAAACAACCCTCAATGTATTGAGACTTTGTCCATCTTCATTCTTCAAGTCTCTTTTTTCGCTTCATTTATTTGAGCTACTACGTAGGTGCCTGGGCAGGGTTACTTGTTGGCGCCACACTTCTATCTGCCGCCCTGAGTGGGGTCTGGAATTTAAAGTTCATCCTTAACAATTTCATTTTTTGATGTGGCCGCGTCTCTCTCTACCAGTCTACGCCACATGTGGGATGATCTCGACTCAACTCACGATCAACTGTTACTAATAAACTGTTTCCAGATATGCTCAAGCGGCCACGCAGCCCCAAGTAGGAGTACGGCAAGTAAAGTGCTATTGGAAGTGTGGCACCAGCGTTGAAATGCAAGGCAAGGCACGCTTGAAGTTTTTTTTTTTGTTTGTTTGTTTGTTTGTTTGTTTGTTTGTTTGTTTGGGGGGGGAGGCCAGCAATCGGGGAAGAGGTCAGAATGGACGACTTTTTGGAGTCTTGGACTCAAAGAGTCCCGCCGTCAAGCCCTTAATCGAACGTAGCCAACCGATTAAGCCCCGAGGGCTGGAAGGTTCGGAGGGGGTCTCCATCCCTTCGATGGAACTATTGTCAGACCCCCCTTCCCATCCCCTTCCCATTCCACCCTCCTCCCTTCCAATGAGCGTACACTACCTACGATATCTGGTCAAAGCAACAAACCCGAACTGCGCTTCATCATCCTCGACGCACGTGAAGAAGACGACATCCCGTCATCCGACCATTTCGGCCGAATTTGTCTGTAAGTGCACAATACAACCGAATACCAGGGGATGGAAGTCCCTTGTCGGGGACACATCCTGGAATTGCTTGGCCCACCCCTCCCGTCCAGGGCAGAAAAAGAAAAAAAGCCACACTTCCCCCCTCCATGTCACACTTCCCCCCTCCATGTCACACTTCCCCCCTCCATGTCACACTTCCCCCCTCCATGTCACACTTCCCCAAAGGTACATGTACCTCTTGGGCTGCTTGGGGGGCTTCGATTTAAATTCTCTCTACCTACGACTCGCAGTTCCGTCCCTCTAACCCAACTCTCCCCTGTATCCCGTCCAACTCCACCCTTTCAGCAATGGATAGGATATAAGCACCTGGGTATATATGTAGACCTTGTGTTTTAATTGACGGTGGGGATTTGCATTAGTTCCTGCGCACGTTAGTATATACAAGGCCGACACGACACAAGTCCATTCTGCGACACCATAAACCACCTACCTACCTGCTTTACCTGCCTTACCTTTCGACCGGCTCCTGTCCCTCTTTTTATTTCGTTTCTCGTTTTTGTTCTCGGCCTCTCGCTTCAAAGCTCAACACCCTTCTTGCTGCAGTGCCAGAACCCAACAGTCCGTCTGACTCGGATTTTATTGCCATCTTGCGACAGCGCATCGCAGCGCATCGGACGAACCGAGCACTGCCAAACTTTGTTCCACACCGGTGGCCTGACCTGATACCAGAGCCGCCCCGGGTCAGCTTCCCCACATTGCTCCCCGACTCGACCAAGCCAAGTCCGCCGAGCTACCCTCGAACTCCGGCGCATCGTTTTGGGGGGTTCTCACGACACCGCCCGCCCCTCGAGAGTCAACGCCCAAGTCCCCAGGAAGCAACTCCAAACAGTCGCTACCCGACCCCCCTCAAGCTTTTTTGTCCTTGGACAGCCTGCTAGCACTCATGTTTCGCCAAAGGTAAGCAAGCCGGCCAAGCTCATCCCATCTTACACCGCGCCGCTCGGGACAATCCCCCCCAGGCGCCTGATTTTCTGAAGCACAACCTGGATGCGCCCGGCCTTTTTTTTCTCCAGCCTCATTTTCCGCTGCTCTGGCTGTCAACTCCGGATTCCTGCTGATACTGCTCTCTACAGGACAAGCTCGCAGAAGCCAGGAGACGACTTGCTGGCAAACTTCAGGCAACAGTTCCCTGAAGTTGCTACAGGTCCATCCTCCTCCACGGCGACATCTCCTGCTGCGCATACCGTAACCGCGGGCCAAACCGAACCTGCCGTAATTTCACAAGAAAGGTGCGTCGCTCTCGTTATTATTATTACGCCGAGTTTCTCCGGCTCCTCTACCTGTGATTCTTTGCGCGTTGTTTTGAGATGAGCGAACCCCCCTTCTTTTTAATCCTCAAGAAACCGTTCTGGGGCGCGGGGGATGTGGATACGCAACACCCACAGCCGTTGTCAATCACCGTTAAAACTGGGGACTTGGCGGAGACCGTTGAAATAGATTCGGCCATTTCTAACGTGAGTGAAATACAGAGCCCAAAGCCTAAGCCATGAAGTCTTCCGAGACCAAGACTCCACCCCTCGCGCTCAGCATGAGCCATGGAGGTTTACACCATCTCTTCTGGACCCAGGCTCCTTCTCCTTCGCCAGCTTCGCCAACCAACCACCGGGATACTATACTCCTACCCCTGGCGGGACAAATACGATCTACCACCCTCAGGCCGGTGACCTCCACACGCCGACTCTCAGTCTAGGCATGGGTTTAGGTACGCCGTTGTCCATGCCCACTTCGGAGGGCGCGATGCATTCGGGGACGGCCACGATGGATGTCTCTGGGTACCATCATGGGTTCCATCCTCACCACTTCCACCATTTCAACCCGTTCATCCAGCCTCCGCAGCCCCAGCAGTCGTTTGCGCCCTCTTCGTTTGTTCACCAGGACACCGGCTACAAGACCATGGACCGGGAAGGGTCTCCTATGGACTCAGATGCCCCTGATGAGAGGATAGGGTCGATCGACGGCAGCTTCCACGGCCAATCCCCCATGATGGCATACCAAGCGAGGCAATTTGGCATGTCAATCTCGGGACCCCTCCCTCCGTCAGCCGAGAAGTTTCGATTCCACACCGCCTTGAACGCACCCACCGCGATGATCAGGCATTCAGATGAGATACCTGTGACATATCTCAATAAAGGCCAAGCCTATTCGCTGTCGATTGTTGATACGACACCCACTTTGCCGATAGTCCCTGGTACCAAATTCCGGACCTTCGTCCGCGTCTCATTCGAGGACGGACAACAGCGGGCAAAACCTGGGGTGTGTTGGAGTTTGTGGAAAGAAGGCCGTGGCACAAACGAGGCCCATCAAAGAGGAGGGAAGCTGCAAGCGGTTGAGTACGTGGAGGCAGGACAGCCGGCAGAAGGCGATGACAAGCGAACACGCATCGAACTGGAAACGTCGTCTTTTGATGGATTCTCGGTGATCTGGACACCCGGCATCAATAGTGCGGTTGAATGCAACATTGCCGTGCGCTTCAACTTCCTTTCCACCGACTTCAGTCACTCCAAAGGCGTGAAAGGAATTCCCGTCAGACTTTGCGCCAAAACCCACACCCTAATCCACGGCGCTGCCCACCCATCCCCTCCAGATGGGGCGGCGGAGATATGCTACGGCAAGGTCAAGCTGTTCCGAGATCACGGGGCCGAGCGCAAGCTCTCAAACGATGTTGCGCATATCCGGAAGACCATCGACAAACTGAAGCAGCAGATCGCCCAAGCCGAAAGCGGAATGAAAGACTTTGGGAAACGAAAAAGGGCGGGAGCGGCGCCAATCAAGTCTCAGAGTGGACAAAGGCCAGGCAAGGTGCAGAAACATAAACGTACTTGGTCCATGTCTTCTGCCAGCTCGGCTGGAGGGGGGGCAAGACTGCCGGTTGAGGAGGACCTGCATTTCAAGCTGCAGACTCTGCAAGACATGTTTACCAGCACCCGCCCGGTGAGTGTGCTGTACCTGCGTGGCGACGAGCTAGACGACCCCGACCTGCACCCAGTCACGCTTCCTGGAGAATCACTTGATCTTTCCAAAGTGGAATCGAGGGAGAGCAACGCCTGGAGGAGCGAACGAAGCTCTGCTGCTGGGTCTTCTCTCGTTTCCCCATCTCCAAGCTCTCTTTCGCTCCATTCTCAGATGTCAGTCGGTGGAACCAAAACACAATGGCAGGGGATACAACAACTCGGTTCCGGCGAAACCTCCTCCAGCCGGCAGGGATCTGACCAACCGACCAAGGTCAGACAGACTGACGACGATGGAAATCTGACAGGCTGGATAGAAGCCCTGGGTGTGGATTCGGCATATCGACCTCCTACCGAACGAGCGGTCAAGCCCATTGCCTGCCTATACGTTGCGCGGCGGGACCCTTCGGAACCATCTCCACACAAAATCCACCGGGCTATATATCTCATGCAAAGAAGCCTGCGAGACTTCATCGCGAGGATCGCAAACAAATGGGACTTTGACGCGAACAGGGTCGTTCGCACAGTGCATATTCTGCCCCGAGGGCTCGAAGTGGAAATCGATGATGACGTGATCCAGGAACTGCCTGAAGGTCAAGATATGATTTTCGAGATCGCCGAAGTCAGCAGACCGGGCTCTGGGGTGAAGCGGGAATGGGAGATGGCTGTCGACGGCCCTGCGGAATCCGAGTCTCTACCAGAGTCGACACCAAGCGGTTACGAACTGCGATTTACGTTTTGAAATACGAACAAGATATGGAGGATGCTTTCACAGCGGCTTACACCGACTGACTACAGGGTGAAGAAGGGGATCTAGAACGGGGCATTAAGGGTCTCCTTCGGGCCGATCTGTCGCCAGATCGATATGATAATATGCAACACGCGAAACACACGAGCGCGCTGGGAATTCTGTGCACTTTGGTGGCGTTGAGACGATTTCTTCGAGATACCAAGTCCCTAGATGGGCAAAGTTTTTTGGGGCTCTGCTTCTCCCGCGCTTGCGGTGACGGGGGGATGATTTTGGATTAGATGGGTTTTTGGTGTGTGTGCCTTGGCTTTCTGGAGAATGTGGTTTTCTTCATATATGCTGGCGAGCCGACTCAATAATTCCTTTGATCGGATGGCCATTACCTTCTTACTTCTTTTGTCCCATTTTTCTTTCTTCTTTTTTGTTTTGGCTTCTTTACTTGGAAATAAGTGCTCTCTTCGTTGATTCTGGTTTATTACTTTGGCGGATGTCAAGCCTTTGCCTTGCACTTTGTGGTATTATTCTCTAGGGATACCTTTGGGGTGGAGATAGCGGTAATGACAGCGCACGAGTGACAACAAGCTTGACATGACGAGAAAGGTAGTTACCTAGTTTGTTCAATCCAGGCACAAGTCCAATGTGCACCTACCAATCAAGGACTGGCCGTGGCCGACTCTTCGCTCAAGAGAAAGACAAGGTCTCCGGTTCCTCGGCCGGCGAACCAGAGTGGTATGCGCCCCGAAGGAACAGTAATCTCCTCTGCCTCCGAAGGTTTGCCACGTCTAGACCCGTCGCGGGTTCATGACGTGAGGTAGCGTTGGTTTTACTCAAATAAGCGCATTGCAGAAGCAAAAGGTTTCGACCTTGACCCCTGGAAAAGCAGCTGCCATCACACCGTCCTACGGTTTCCAGGTATGTTCTGAACCGGAATCGTCTTCATCGTGTCTTACATGTTTCATCCACGGCGTTTAGCCGCGCCTTCCGACACTTTCATCATCTCTTAGTCCTTTCATTTTAACGATGGGTCACATGAGTGCGAAATCACAAGCGGCCAGCCAGCCCGCCCTGTGCCGCCAAGTCATCACCCAGCCGGAGCTTTCTTCCCGCACCCCATGTCCGCGTCGAAATGAGTGCCGGCGCCCATGTAACGGCTTTTCACTCCGCGCACCCTCCTGCCCTCGCGCACCTTCCATTCAGGGGCGCCTTTGCGAAGTGTTGACTGAAGAAATGTGGTTGGCTCAACAAGGCAAGAGAGCAAGGGCAAGGGCTTGAATCGAAATGGAGTGTTTTTGAGGGAGCGAAGGAGGATTGAGGATGGAAAGGGAAGGCGCGCCCCGAGGGCAACTCTGTGTAAGGTCCATACGGCATAGGATTGGGCAACTGCGATGCTGTCTCGCCAGATTTGACTTCCACGTCGTGCATTAAGCGAAGTCGGTGGCAATAGGACGAGGCAAGTGCATTCGACCGGCTTCTCGAGAGCCGCTAGGCCCCAAGCACTTCAACTTAGCACTCAAGCAGGTCTAGATTGCTCCTTTGCACGGAACCAAAGGCTACCGAGATCTCTCTCCTTTTCAAGAACAATTTTTGCAATATTTTGAAAGAAAAAGTCCCCAAAAGAGGAAATATTGAACATTATGACTCCAAGCACTGGCGAGAAAACGGGTCTGTCTGCTGACAAACGCAACAAAAGTCCTCAGGACTTTCAACACTGACGTTGCCTCGCAGAATCCACGTCAAGTTCACGCTGATCAACAGAACAGGTCAACAAGAACATCCTCCGAGTCCCCTGCGATGAGCCCAAGCAAAGCCGAAGAGCAAAGAAGTCAGCTGATATGGCTGTGCTATCGTCACCATCAAATTTTCACTGAACTGCAGTCAACCTTCACCCCAAGAGATCTTGACCCACCCCCTTGACTGGGTCCAGAACACACCGAGAATCCATTTTCAGCTGACTTCTCCTGACATATACTGGGACGGGAAAAGCTTGCTATCTACGGATTATTCCAGCTACATCCCACACTTGTTGCTGTCCAGACACTAGGAGTCTCTGTGGCGGGGAGGACGGCCTTCAAATGCACCTTTTTGTGCGACACACTTCGGAAGTTTCTCTCGGACACTGTCTAGAATTTTGAGCCACGGCAAGTGCAGCCGGTGATGCTTAATCAACAGAAACACGAGGTGCTCAAAACAGAAAAGCCGTGTCGGGCTGTCCCACAGGTCCGGTCTCCAATATATCGAAGACAAAATGTTACGGAGGTGATACAATGCCGCGTGGAAAATACGAGCGGAACCCCACAACCTGTGGCCTCTACTCACGGAATTCCATCGCCCCTTTTCTTTTCTTTTTTCTCTTCTTCTCTTTTGGTTCTCCTACCCAGTACCAGCCATGATGTACCTGTCTCCATGAGGCATACCTATGCGAGGTGTAATGCACAAACGAGCAAGCATGGCTGATCATATCCGACTTTACAAGCAGTTACGCCTCCCTATTTTTGGTAGCATCCAGAGCCGTAATTTGAAAAATTGGTCTCCAATGGCTCAATCAATTGTGTGGGCAATAAAAAGCCCTTGGCAGGGATGCCCGACCTGGCGATCACCTTACCCCTGGGGCTTGTTGGCGATGGTTGGGGTCGATAATAAATGTTTGACAGTTGGGTCGAATCACCGCACAACGCAAACACAGCCCCTCGACCCTGAGCTTCGGGTTATTCGAGAGTAATTTGACGGACGGCATGTACAACTGCACACGCACGCAAATTCGGAAGTGCTTGCGGTAGGGCCAAGAGAAGTGTGTGACATGCAGGCTCATGCAACTCAAACTGTTCCTGCGGGCCGCTATCTTTTTGGAGAGACCGTACCGGTACTTCTAACCCCCCCAGGATCTCATTCGCCACAGGTCCTCACTCAAGTTCTATTGAAAAGGGAGAAAGGGGGGGTGCGTGGAAGGTGTGGCTGGACAAAAGTGTGGTTGGTACAGCCAGCGCGCGCCGAAAACCTAATTCTACTCTTTATGTGCAGGGGAGTCTGCTTCCTATACTACTTGTGCGAGTAGTTTTTACCAGCTCCCAAGGTCCCGGGCCTGGCCTCGGTCGTTGCTAACACCCCTCCTGCATATCCGGTCAGTTGGATGCCGATCACTTTGCAAGTTACTGCCGGGCAGCTAACACCCGGCCGGAAGGTCTATCACAAACACTTCATGCCCTCGTCGACTATGCGAGCTCAGCACGGTATCCAGCCAATAACTGTTGCAGAGAAAACGCCTTTCAGCTAGACAGGGCATGTGAGGTGCATGCTGTGTACAACATGGTGCTGCAGTCGCCTCGCGATCTTTGTCGGATGCGTGGAGAGCACATCACGTTTTGCCTCTACGACCATGCACGAAGGGACAGCTTTTGAGAGCAGAGAATGTATCGTAGCTGTGCCGACAAGGCTAGAATGGTCTGGACAGCCAATGAACAGCGGCTTCCCGGCTTCCCGACCAGACGGCAGACCGGATGAGACCAGAACCGATGAGCAACTGTGCTCACAAGCAAGCAAGCCACTTGCCATTATGACAATAAGGGGTGGCCCTACGAGAAGTTAGGAGGTGGACAAGTGTGTGCAGGAGATGGGGTTCGACTGCGCCTCCCTGTCCACGTTTATTCGGAATCATTCCGAACGCGCACTAGCACCGCATGGCCATCTGCCCCGTCGAGTCCGCTTGATGTGCATATACCTCTATATCACCGAGCCAGATCGAGACAGGTGCAGGTGCCGTTGCATATCGCAACGTGTATACATGCCATTTTACTGGTCCGTGGGGGTTGAAAGAGGGGAGGGGGCACAGAAAAGAGTCTTCCTTTTGCCACAGGAGCTTCGTCAACACACCTCAGCCACAGTCCAGAGTTGCGCTGATTTGCGTGTGTCGCGTCCAAAGCAACACTTAACCAATGGGGTGCCGAGTAAGGGCCATTGTATTGCCCGATAGGGCAGTTGTGGCAGAGATGCACAAGCTCTCGCCACCATACTCCTCCTCTCCGGGGAGGGGGGTCGATGGAGTGAAAGTGGCGAGTACCTGACCGAGCCACCTCTATAGATACCGTACTGATTTGCGAATGGTTTTGTTGTTTTTTTATTAAAAAAAGAAATATGCATGTCCCTTTTTGTGGGCGATCGTCTGAGGCACTGCGGGACACAAAGATCGGCAGAGGGGTAAAATACTCTCAGTCTGTCTCCTGACAACCAATAGTTTGGTTGGGGTGATACCCTCCTATTGCTGCCTATCGATTTTCCGTACCTCCCTCCCCTACTGTGTACCTACGAAGTGGTCCCGTACCAACGCTTTCGAGAGGACATGATGGAAAATGTCCAGACATGTTCTAAATTTATCTTGACGAAAAAGGGGTTCCAAGGGGCAGGTGGCGAGTTGTTGCCCTGTGAGGCTTGAGTGAAACACGGGGGAGTTTTTGTGATGTTAAAGAGTTTGCCGTTGGGGCCTTTCGCTCGTACGTGTGAATTCTTGGTAGGTAGTGCGGAAGAAGGCACTGATGCTTATTCGCGGTTCTACAGTTGGAACTGCTTCCCGTCATGGATCAATGGGCTCAAGACACTGTGTGTTGGGCGGCTAAAAGATATTTTGCTTGCTGCAGGGTGGGTATGATAACCCAGAGTCTCTCTTCATATTCTCTCCCTCGCTTTACTTGAGTATCTAGCAAAGTCATTGATAAACCCCGCAAAGAAATAGGGCGGCTCGATGCAAATTGCAATATTAGGGGGAGACAAACACCTTTGGACTTCCATGGTCTCAATGGATGTCGTGAGTACCGGTATTTGGTTTATTAGTATTAAGTAATATATATATTCGAAACAGTGGTAGCATCCCACACACAAGATTTTGGCTGCTCGAGAGGAATGGACGCGTGTATGTATGAGACATGTGGGTTGGAAGAGAGCTGGGGGGCATTGAAAAGACCCAAAACAGATATGGGCTGACGGATGGTTTGGGAGGGGAGTGGGAGTGGTGGTGGCTACCAATACTAGGTACGGATACCACCTATGTCATTGGATGTGACATCATTGCCCCCTGATTTCTTGGCAAGCCACCATTTTGAGGAGGGGTGAGCAACAGAAGAAAAAAAACCACTTTTAACAAAGATATTTATGAAGGATGAGGAGTGTGGAGCGTATTGGTCAAGTGGGGTCAAGAGCTTTATGGTGGAATATCGTTGTTGGTAAAGGGAAGAAAAAAAAAGAAGAAAAAAAAGTAGTTAGAGACATCAGTCTTTTTCTTGCGCCAAGTTGTCTCTCTCCGTAATATGTCAGCAGAACTCTCGTGCTGGGCTTCTTGACTTTAACCGATAACTTTAACTTTGTTGACATGCGTGCGACCTAAGAAAACCGTATCGATAATACTGGTAAAATAAGGCAGGTCCTTTTCATGATGGATGGATGGGAGCAATAACAGCAGCTCATCATGCCAGACGAGATATTATACAAACGAGATGCCTAGAACATGAGTTCAGAAGGGGGTTTAATATCTCTAAATCAAGCATCCGATAAATATCACCAAAAGTGTTTATATATTTCTGAAAACGAATATACTGCAAATTCATCGCAAGCCTGCAATGGTTGGTACCTGTCTACGCCAGCCAACCTCCCCTTTAACCTACCTAGACAGCTATTAAACGAAATGGGTATCAAGACCTAATTGATGCGCCATGCGCTGGTTAGAGAGAAAGAAAAAAAGACAACCCCAGGCTCATTTCTCATCCCTTAGCCTAGGACACGAAAACCCACGCCAATTAACTCAATTCCTTTCAGGGCTTCCCCCCCCCCCCCCCCTTTCTCAGACCTCTTCAGACCAGTAGGCCGAATGGTACAAGGCCTCCTCGCTGGCCGTCCTGAACGGGCCGTTGTAAACCAAGGCCGGGATGCCCTCGGTTCTCAGGCGCGCCAGGCCGAAGCCCGCGCCCGGGCGGAATCCGACATACTTCCTTCCACCGACGAGCAAAAAGGTCATGGCGTAGACGTCCTCGAGGCAGGGGTTGATGAGCTCGTGCCAGACGGGCGGCGCCTCGCCCCAGCTCAGGGGCTTGTCCTCGGTGCCCGTGTGGTCGAACTGGACGGGCATGGCGCGGCAGCTCTGTGGCTTGGGCAGCGGGCGCTTCAGATGGTTGCTGCCGCCGCCGCCGCCGCCGCCGCCTCCTCCTCCTCCTCCTCCTCCTCCTCCTCCCCTCTTCTGATAGATTTCGCAATGATGCGCCTTGCGGTACTCGATGCGCTCTTCGAGGGGCGGGACGACCCAGCCGCCAGCGCCGAGAAGAGTTGCCTTGCGGTCAGGCACAGGCGGGCCAGTCAGGCGGTTGCAATTCGGGACGGTCGGCATGGCAACGACGCGCACGGCATAAACGAAGGAGGCCTTCTTGCGAGCTTGGTAGACGGGGTCCGCGGCAAGAGTCTCAGCCAGGGCGTTGCGCTTCTTACGAGTGGCGGACTCCTCTGGCGTCAGGCAGCTGGCCTGTCCCTCGCACACGCTGGTATTGAGAAGGGTGCCGAGGCTGGACGTTGTCGGTGATGACGACGAGTTGCTGCTCCCTGACGTGGGCGAACTGAAGGTGCTCGTCATGCAAGGGCTGTCGGACGAAATGGGCTGATTGCTGCTGCGCCGGATGTTCAGAAGAATGAAAGTGTCCTCGCCTATAGAAACAGCAGCGGTCGACGTCGTGTCCTCAGCAGCCGGAGCGGGAGCGTTTGACGACAGAATGCTGGCCGGAGCAGGCAACAATTTGCGGGGGGCCGACAGGCTTCCAACGATGGGCAGACCGTGAGTTGGCGCCGAAGTCAACATGCTCATGCTGCTGCTGCTGCCTGCTGTGGCGGTAGGAGTGTCGTCAGCCAATGTCGATTCGAACTTGATATCTGCACGGCCGAGATCAAGCCCTGATCGAGTTGGAGCATTACCATAATCGCGGGCAACTTCCTTCCCCTTGCCTTTTCCCATTCCCTTTCCCGTTCCCTTTCCCTTTGCATCTCTCGCCTGTTTGGTCGCCAGGGGAAAATCCTCAACCACAACTGCGGGACCGTCGTCGATGCGCTCGGCGGGCGTCTTGGGGAGCGGCTTGTCGACGCTGCCTCTCTTCTTTTTGCTAGCCTCCTTGCTGGTCGGTGAAGTGGGCTCCATTGGCGGAGGGAGCAACACCTCCTTGCCCTTTCCATGGGACGATGACGGACGCGACAAAGACTCCGCCCGCATAGTTTGCGACGACGGGACTAGCGGAGTGGTCTTCAAGTTCTCGTCCACGGCGGGATCCTCGGGGTCGATATCGACCTTGCCGTCGTTGACAAGCGACAAGAAGACATACTTTGGGTCGATGCCGCATTTGATCATCAGGTCATCATCAGCCCCAGAGATCCGCTTAACCTGGATCTCGAAAAAGGTCTGGAGCTCATTGCTGCCATCTTTAAGCCAATCGCCATACCACATGGCTTTGGTCCACTGTGAATAATGGTTAGTTGTGTGATGCTTTGCTTTGAGAGATGAAGGATGGGAGAATCCGATAACAATAATGCAAAAAGATGTGGAAAAAAAAAGTCACGCTTTTTCGAGCTTGTTTCGAGAGAACAAAATAGACGCATATTGGGAAAAAAGACTTACCTCCATCTCGGGTGCCTCGAGCTGCGTGCCCTTCACAAAGTCGGCAACCATTGCCGCGATCTTGTCCCGCATCCTGCGGTCTTCGTCCGCCATGCCGTCGCTCCTGCTCGGCTCCGTTGCTGTGGCCACCGCCGTGTTGGCGGGGTCCGCTGGGTTTCCAGCAGCCCAATCAAGGTGAAGAATACTGTAGTTTTGCGTCTTCTTGTACAAGGTGAAATCTTTCACCTTTTCGTTAAAAATGGCCACAAACTGGCTGTGGGCCCCGTGGCTGAGGGTAACGGTGGTGTTCTCCATTTTCTTCTGGAGACTGCTCTCGGCGTAAAACGGCGATTTCTCGCCGACTGGTTCTGGTGCCTGGGGGGTTGAGTTTTGGCTTCGAAGTCCGACTGGATCGACGTCAGGGGCGAAAAGCGATGCTTCGGGCTCTACGAGCGCTGGTGAGAAACTTGAAGTGGACATTGTGGCGGGGGAGCTTGGAGGAAGGAGAAAGATTGAGTGTTTTTTTGGAGGTGGGCTAGAGTGCGAGCTGGAAAAGCAGGAATGGAGGAAGTAGGCGGAAATGAAGGCGGGAATGTGGGCGAAGATAAAAGTAGTGGGTAGGAAAGGTGAGATGAGGTAGGTGCGAGAACGACAAAGCAAGATCACAACAAATCATCGCGTCCTGGTGGTGCCCACGGCAACCATCTGTTCTTACCCGCGTGACGCCCGTCCGCTTTTGTGAATAATATCATGCAACATACCTGAAATTGTGTCATCGCCCTCAGCATCGCCACGGAGAACAGGCTCAAGGCGGGGCGAGCCGGGGACGAGGACGAGGACCTCCTCGAGGGCTTGAAACGCCGCGTCAACCTCCGGGTCGCCGATGGTAAACGGCGGGGGAAGCCCCGCAACGATCTCTTGTTTCTCCTCCTCCGTGAGGCGACGGGGCGACATATCGACGGGGAAAATAGCAAATGTTCATACAAATGCTTACCTGACCTTTGCAGGTCGTTTGAGGTCTGTTTGTGACGACGAAGAAAAGGAACAAAGTTGTGGTGACGAAGAGAGATGAGCTGACTACTGAGCACGGTCGGCGAAGGATGAAAAGACGAAAATTTTTCGGACTGAGCGAGTTCGTGCGAATAATTACCTGCAGCAAAGTGACCCGTGCACAATAGGAATTATAAAAAGAGGCAGTCGCGCGAGGCAGCTCACACTTCGGCCTGTATCAGTCTCTCCAAACGAGATATGCCAGTGGACCAATAACATACCTGCTTTCCCTGGACGTTATGAGCTCCTCCATCTTCTCACACTGGTATCGGACTCTCTTTCCCCCCCAAACTGTTGTCAGCCTCTCTGTCTACGTCAGTTTGTCCTCAGCTTGCCGTCAGTCTCAATCTGCCCTCAGTTTCGTTTATTCTCTACCCCGCAGGTATGTAATCCTCGGAGGCTGTGTTTGAATCTTGGTTTGGGGTTTATATCGAAGTATCGCGGCTGATTTGGAGGATTCAGGGGCAAGTAAACAACGCTTCTAGCGATCAACAAACTGACATTAAGGCCGCGTCCTTGTACAATATATATACACTTGAAAGTTTCACTCGAAGACGGCACATTTGAATTATTTATCTGAGAGTTTTTGGCCACTGCCTGTTGTGGGAGCATTGTGTGTCGGAAACATCTTTTTAGCCAAGGAGTGAGAGGTGGGACAAAGGAACGACTCGGCTCTAAATGACACCGTTGGCAACATATGAAACATGAAGTCATTCCTTTTCAAAATAAAAAGGATTTCTCAGTAGATGAGCAACAGATCATTCCCCTGAGCTCGTTGCATATGCAAAATGTAGCTTGAAAGGGGTGTCTGTCAGGCTAACTCGAGAGAATGTAAACAAAGCACAGGCATACTTGGGAAGTAGTGGAGAATTATGAAATAACAACAGGCCAGGAATAACTTGTGCGCCCAAGTTTTGCCACGAGGAAATCGTAATGTATAAATTTGAACCTATTGTGGTTGGTTGACAAAAAGGAGATTTTGGGGTGGATGGTTTGACGTTGACGTTTGGACGCGCCCTGGGAATGCGGCTGAAGAGGAGGCTGCTGGGCTGGACGGGAGCTAGCGCTAAGCTTAACTAACTAACGGCTGGCAGGCTGGCAGGCTGGGGAAAGCCAGAACTGTGTTGGCTCGTGCTTTGGCTGATGTCCAGGGCCCTGCTTTTGCCCCACAAACGGTTTTTTGTCTGGGTTGGGTCATCACAAATGGAGGTGGCTTGAAGATCACTTCCACGGTGAGCGATGGGGATCTGAGAAGGGCTTTCTTCTCAACTATTGCAATCTACACTCGTAGATTTCCTCTTCTCGCTTTATCCCGTGCCACAGCTCTGTCCAGTATTTGCCCGCTTACTTTAGCTGGTTGCGCAAGAGAGACCTTACTTGCTTACCTACTTACCTAAGTTAATCTGGTGCCGCCCGTACTCTGTAGCTCGAGCAATTCCCCACGTTGTTCAGCGGCACCCGTCAGGGATACCTTGGGTATGTTCTACGTATTATCACAGGATGTGTATGCTTGTGCCCTCAATCGTCTTGCCAGGGTTGATGATAAAAATAAACAAAAGAACAAAGGCAAGAAAGAAGGAGAAAATGCAGCTTTCAGCACACAAAGCTCGAATCCAGATGTGAACCAGCAACAAACAAAAGAATGCCGCCATTGGTCGCAATAGGACAAAAATAGGCGTCTGAAATTGGCACACCAAGCCTTGGGCTGACCAACCGCGACATAAGACTGCTCCATGGATGTCGTGGGGGGCCTAACGTATATGTGTGTAAAAGTAAGTGTCTCGACATTGCCAACTGGGACCTGGCCGCCGATGCCAGCGACGTGGTAAGTCATGGGGTGTTCCCGGATGGGTGGGAACAGCGCTTGTCATCGTCTGGCCTCGGCATCCATCTGGTTGGAGGCGGCCCGGGGGGGGGGGCGCGCAATTGCAAATCGAGAGGGCGCTGAGGAGCCGAGTTGAGTTTCTGTCACCGCCTTTTCAGCACTGCCATGCTCCGCACCGCAGTTGACGTTGAGCGGTCGGTCGGGTCGGCAAAGCTGCTGAACAGTGACAAAGATGGGACCCAACAATGGTACTAGTCCCAGTTAGGGGTGGCGCTTGGGAGAGAGAGCATGAACCAGATGCCAAGAATTGAGAGCCTGAACTTGAGAGTATAGTATACTAGACGTGTGTGAAGTATGTGGATGGTGGCATGACTATCATCAGACGAGACCAAGAGTCAGCAATGGCAAATTGTTTTTTTTTTGGGGCCGAAGAATTTGCAGCAGATTCTTTGCCACATCAAGAGGCTACTGAGAGAGTGCTTGGCAAAGTTTCAGGGAGTTGGTCAGTGCCGGCTGGAGTCTGGAGTTGTGTTGCGGCCTGCCCAGTGCCTGCACTGATGCACTGACCACTTCCAGGTTGTATGTAACACTGCAGAGGGCACTGGGCAGCGACCGCCCCGCCGCGAGAGGCGCTGCCTGAATCAGCATGAAGAAAAGGCAAAAAAATAAAATCACGATATTGTGGGACTCTCTCCCTTTTGTTCTTTTTTCTCTTCCTCCCCCTTCCCTTCGCAGCCCGAGCCCGCCTGGTCACAACGCGCACCGCCTTTGCCAATTCTTCCCTCAGGGTGCTTCTCTTCTTTTTACCGCTCCGTGTTCCTGTGTGGTTCGTTTTTATTCCTGGAATCCCAGCGCGGCCTCTTTGTTGTTACGATTCGCACCTTTGGTCAAAGCCCCGCCAACAAAGTCAAGTCGCTTCGCTTCGCTGTAATCATTGCTCCGCAACAGATTCTCGATTCTCCAAGAAAAGACTTGCAACTTCGCCAGAGCCCCGCTTCCCCCCCTCTGACCTCTGACCTCTGACCTCTGACCTCAGAGCCCTTTCGTCACGAACCGAGGACTGTCGCTTGCGCCTGTGTCTCTCTCGTTGCTCCTGCCACTAGCCACGTCTCGACTCTCGAAGTCAGCTGCCTATTCGCACCCGCTCGCCGGAACAAACTCGGCTCACGCACGAATCGCCCTCGACAATCCGAGACCGGCTTCCCGCAGTCGACGTCACCCAAGCAAGCAGCCGACCACAAGCAGATCCCCAAAGCGCTTCGTGACTTGCCCCCACCCCAGGCGGAAGGACAATAATCAGGAGAAAGATAAAAACAAGAAGGAAACAACTACCCACAAACCTGACATCGCGACCGTCTGTGTCTTTCACTAGTCATGGCCAGTCCTTTGCAGTTTGCCTACCGCACCCAGAAGGCCATCGGTGTCTTCGACGCCGCGCCCGTCTATGAGCCCCTCCCTGGGTTCATCAAGCCTGAAGAAGGGAACCTTCGGTGCTGCGTCTACTCGCCATGCGGCCGCTACTTCGCATTCACCGCTAACGATGGTGTCTCCGTCGTCGACGCCTCGGTCGGCCATGTGCTGACCTCGCTGCCCATCCCCAACGTCTACGATCTCAGCTTTTCCCCGCGTGGCTCCTACCTGAGCACGTGGGAGCGCCCCGCCAAGGATGAGAATGGAGACGCTACCAAGAACTTCAAGATCTGGCGGGTCATTGAGGACCTCGACGAGGGTGCCGAGAAGCAGCCTCTGGGCAAATTTGTTCAAAAGTCCATGTCGGGCTGGAACCTGCAGTACACGGCCGACGAACAGTACTGCGCGCGCCTCGTGACCAACGAAGTCCAGTTCTACAGCAGCAGCGACCTCTCCACCGTCTGGAACAAGTTGCGCGTTGAGGGTGTGTCCGACTTTGCCATCGCCCCTGGCCTCAACCAGAATGTTGCCGTCTTTGTGCCTGAGCGCAAGGTAAGCGCGCGCGCCTCCCATGTTTCGCTAGCCGTGTGCCACGAACGAGAGAGACTGACAAGCTTCTATAGGGCCAACCTGCTGCCGTCAAGGTATTCAATGTGCCGCAATTCTCCTCTCCAATCTCCCAGAAGACCTTCTTCAAGGGCGACAAGGTCCAGCTCAAGTGGAATGCCCTCGGCACGAACCTGATTGTGCTGGCGCAGACAGAGGTGGACAAGTCCAACAAGAGCTACTACGGCGAGACCAACATGTACTTGCTGAGCGCCAACGGTTCTTTTGATGCCCGCGTGACGCTTGACAAGGAAGGTCCCATCCACGATGTGGCTTGGTCCCCGAATTCCAAGGAGTTTGCTGTCATCTACGGATACATGCCCGCCAAGGCCACCATGTTCAACCACCGAGCCGTTGCGACCCATTCCTTCCCCATTGCTCCCCGCAATACCATCATCTTTTCACCCACTGGAAGGTTTGTGCTGATTGCAGGTTTTGGTAATCTGGCAGGCCAGATCGACGTCTACGACCTCGAGAAGGACTACCGCAAGGTGACCACCATTGAGAGCGGCAACCCCAGCGTCTGCACGTGGAGCCCCGATAGCCGTTATATCATGACGGCCACGACTTCCCCGCGTCTCCGCGTCGACAACGGCATCAAGCTCTGGCATGTGGGCGGTGGTATCATGTACAACGAGGAGTTTGTTGAGCTGTACAACGTCCTGTGGCGCCCTGCGCCGCTGGATCATATCGCAATCGGTGACCCGTTGCACCCTGTGCCAACACCGCATAGCTCGGCTCTGGCGTATCTTGGCGCCGTCAAGACGCCGTCCAAGCCTGCCGGTGCCTATCGCCCCCCTGGTGCCCGTGGTACCATGACTCCGTTGCACTTCAAGCGAGAAGACGAGGGCGGCGCGGCCCACACCGTCAGCAACGGTACCCCGTCGATCGGACCTAACGGATTCGGTCGTCCCCGCCGTCAAATCCCCGGGGCCGAGTTTACGGACGCTCCCGCGGTGCCCGGCGCAGCCCCTGTTGAGGGCGCAGCTGACGATGAGGCCCTGTCCAAGACAGCGCTCAAGAACAAGAAGAAGCGCGGTAACAAGAAGGCCAAGGATACTGGTGGAGCGCCTGGGGGGCCTGAAGGGTCGGGACTTGCGCCGCCTCCTCGCGATTTTGGAAACGGCGGGCCAGGCGGGGAGGGACGCAGCCCAGAGCGACGCGGCCAGCACCAACACCAACAGCATCAGCACTCGCGCAGCCAGTCTCGCAACAACCTCCCAGTTCGCAATCGCAGCAACACCCATCGTGCCCGTTCCCAGAGCCGTCCCGGTCAGGGATACAACGGACAGAACCCCCAGAACGAGTCGTCACAGTCTATTCCGGAAGGAGGACAGGGCGGCGCGCCTGTTGCGGTGGTGGTGGACGCAGCGACCTTGGAAAAGCAGGGCGTCAATGCTAAGAAGATGAGGAGCCTCCAGAAGAAAATCCGCGCAATTGAGGATCTGGAGATGCGTCATGCGGGCGGTGAGAAGCTTGAGGACACGCAAATGAAGAAGATTCAAACCAAGAGCAGTGTGATTAAGGAGCTGGAGGCTTTGGAGAGGGAGTAGGTAGAGCCAACGGCGCGCGCTTCTGCGGGATGTGATGGGGTCTCTGGGAAGAAGGCGGGCCTGGCTGCCAGGTGTCTTGTGTCTTCCAGGGGTCCCTTTTCGCACAACGTCTTGCCTAAAGACGATTTTTGTGCTGAACATCTCAATCGACGACCTACCTACCTGGTTAGACTGCCTGCTCTATCGGGGTTGGACATGGTAAAAATGATACTATTGCGATCAACCAGGTGTTGGGGGACGACGGGAAGCTGACGGACAAAGGAGGACCCGCAGGGAGTTTCGAACTCGACGCCCCCACGATGCCTTTTTGTTTATTCTGTACATAAAGTTCCCTACGGCACCTGTCAATTCAATGGAGCAGAGGGTTCCGCGACGCAAGGGGCGACAGCGATGATTAGATGGATCAAGTGGATAATAAAATCAAGACAAAACCGATGATAGATGTGTATCAATTTTGTGTTTGCATAGTTGTGTGTTATGTGATGATGGACTCGGGACCTCCATTTCTGCTCCGTTTAGGACGGGGCAAGGTTGACTGGAAAGAGTGTTTTCCCTTCTCAAGTTGATGCCTGACCATATGGCAGGGAACCTCCATCTCGTCAGCAGTTGTGTTGTATAGCACACTCACGGACTGCACACGCCCCACAATCTCCAACCTGGGGTAGTTGACCTGGGGTAGACGAGGTGCCAGGAAGGCATGTTGGATTCTCTTCCTTGCCAAAAAAAAAAGCATCCCCGTTTTTACATGTTCCTGGTCATGGGCCATTCCTAGCGATGAAGCTAATTTTATTGGTTTATCAATTTGGGTGTGCCGCTCCCTGTTTTTCTTATTTAGGTCTGTTCCGCATCAGCAACATCTCCGCTCTTGGCTAGGTACCTTACCGATCGACATGCTTATACTAGACACTGGCTGGATTCATATGTTGGTGTTGAAGGATCGCACCGTTGCAACCATGTCTGCCCGCCCCCCACCTACCTGCCTGTGATACCTGACCTTCCCCCGCACTGAATTTCTTCATACCTGCCCGGACTGGACTCTGTGTAGCTGCTTATTTCCGAACACAAACCCCATAGTATGGACTTTATAACAGCCCAAGAAAGGTGAGGAACTGATCGTCAAAAGAGACCCACACTTCTGGAGCTGGTTTGTCCACATTTTGCTTGTCTCCTGTCTTTTTTCTGACAACTTCCCCTCATTACTACCATCACATCACCATTGACTTCCCCCCCCCCCCCCCCACTGCTGATGAGAGACAACGCGATCTCGAGGCCCGAGCTTGGCACTACCTACCTACATACCGTGTGTCTGTCTATTCCGCGTGCGGGTGGGGCTCCGTCACAACTGGCTCGTCATACGTACGTACCGTACCGTTCATCATTGATGGGTAGTAAGTGCTACCTGATCTACGGGACAGGTGGGTGGGAGGTGGGAATTGCTATGTCTGGGGTGTCTCCACTGGCCCGATCAAAAGGCGGGATTATCCTAGGTATTGGGGTGGAGGTGAAGAGGAGGTAGGTTAGGTAGGTAGGTAGGCTACAGTGTAACCCCCCCCCCCCCCCCCTTCTCCTCCATCCTAGCATTGACAGAAAAAAAGGGGAATGTTCAAATCCTGTTCATTTTATTCGGTTGGCGATGGACCGAGAGCCACGAGAAGGAAGAAAGCACATCACATCCCTGAGAAGGCGAGATCTGCATGGTTCTTGTTTCCCTCTCCCACGGGGTGAGACATATGATATACTATCTTCTTCATTTTTCTTTTCGTTTTCTGTAAGTGAGTAAGTGGTAACTCGCACTTCCCCCTCGCATCCATCTTTACCAGCTTCGACCTACCGACAATCACATATTTACACGCGCCAGTGGTGAATGTGGTTGCAATCAGTTTATTCATTCATCCATCCATCCATCCATCCATCCATCCATCCATCCCTCCCTCCCTCCCTCCCTCCCTCCCTCCATCCCTCCCACCAAGACGGGTCGGTCCTTTAGGTCGTCGTGTCGGGGAATTGGACTCCTCCAAGACACACACAAAGTCCCCCGTTGGCCGGTTCGTGGTTATATTGTCAGGGCCAGGGGGGGTGAAAAAGCCCAATCAATATATACCCGCCCTGTTGGTTATTCTGCCGGCCGGCACTGCACTGCACTGCTGCCGACTTACTACTGGACGCAACGCAACGCCAATTCATCCGGCGTGTCTAACTTATCTGTCTATCTGTGTGATTTGGAGAGTAGAGGGAGGTAGTAGGCGTTGGGGTTTGGATTGATTGATATTGAGCTGTTCCCCTCATCGTTTGTTGGATTGCTGCCGCTCCGCATTTTCTCTTTTTTGCTGTTCAAAGTACACTTTGTTGACAGTACTACCTCCGCGGAAGCTGAGTGGCAGCAGTCGATATCTCACAACCCCCAGACGCAGACGCACGTTGCGCGGTGGCTTTGAAAGATAAGGAGGGACAAAACAAACACGATATCGTCAACTGCAAAAAAAACCAAAAAAAACCGGGAAAATGGGGCTCTGGAAAAGGAAGATCACCGTCAGTGACGACACGGTCACCAGTGCCGCGAACTTGACGCTGCGGGCGTCCTTGGTTCCCAACTTTCTCGGTATGAATCCAATCGTCAGAGAATGGTAACATGTCTGATGCTAAAAGTCTTTTGTTAATCAGTGACCATTTTGTTCTTCCTCTGGGGGTTCGCATATGGTCTGCTCGACGGTAAGTCTTTAGCTTTATCTCTTTCTCTCAGTGTGTTCGGCACTGACATGGTATGGATGGCATAATTATTAGTCCTCAACTCTCACTTCCAGACCGAACTACACATCAGCTCCACCATGGCCGCGGGCCTCTCGTCAGCCTATTTTGGGGCGTATTTCATCTGCCCGCCGACAATCTCGGGATGGGTGCTGCGCCGGTTCGGGTTCCGCGTGACCTTTATGACGGGACTGGCCGTGTTCGCCGTGGGGTGCCTCTTATTCTGGCCGTCGGGCGTCAACAAGTCGTTTGGCGGGTTCTGCGGGAGCATGTTCGTCGTGGGCGCGGGTCTCGCCACGCTCGAGACGGCGGCGGATCCGTTCCTGTCCATCTGCGGCCCCCCGCGGTATTCCGAGATCAGGCTGAATCTGGCCCAGGCGTTCCAGGGTGTTGGGTCGTTTGTGGCGCCGCTGCTTGCCTCGCGTGTTTTCTTTGCCAAGCTCGACAACGGCGAGGGGCTTAAAAACGTCCAGTGGGTGTATCTAGGTGTCGCGGCGTTTGATGCTCTGCTTATCGTCCTGTTTTTCTTCGCGCCCATGCCAGAGATTACCGATGCAGACATGAATGTCCAGGAGAAGGAGATTGGGGAGTATGATCCGGGCCCGTTCAGGAAGCAGACGAACTTGTTTCTGGCCATCTGGTCACAGTTTTGCTATGTTGGCGCGCAAGTCGCTGTGGCGGTGAGTTATCCACATATGAATGTCTCTCTGGAAAAGGAAAGGAGCTAACGTGGCCGTTTGATATAGAACTACTTTATTCCTTTTTGCAAAGAGGCAGGACGTGATGCCGCGCAATCTTGTGGGTTTCAAAGTCTTGGTGCTTAGACTCAGCTTAGACGTACGTACTGACAGAATAACAAACAGCCGATCTCCTCGCCGTTGGCCAGGGCCTGTACGCCTTCAACCGCTTCCTCGCCGGCGGGCTTCTGACCATCCCCGCGTTCAAGCCGCGTTACATGCTGACCGTCTATCTCGGGCTCTGCTTTGTATTTATTGTCGCGGCCATGAACACGGCCGGCACCGCGTCCATCGCCATGCTGGTTCTGGTCTTGTGCTTCGAGTCCCTCTGCTTTGCCACCATTTTCACCTTGGGTCTTCGTGGCCTTGGGCGGCACACCAAGATGGGCGGATCACTCCTCGTTGCTGCCATTTCGGGGGGCATGGTCTTCCCGCCCATGACGGGCGCTGTGGTGGACGCAAGGGATGCGCATACTGCGATGGCGATTCCCATGATGGGGTATATTCTCGCTTTGATGTGAGTGCGCCCCCCGCACCCCTCCCCTCCCAACCTTTAGTTTTTTTTTTCTTTTTTTCACCTTGATCAGCTGTCTGATCACACCGAGCGAGATATAATGAGGTGCTGACAATAAAAATAGATACCCTCTCTATGTCAACATCTGGAAGCGCGACGTGATGGACAGCCATCGCGACACAAAGGTTGGTCTCGAGCCGCTGGCCCCAGGCGACAAGTCCCTGCAGCTCGAGGCGCAGACATCGCGTGTGGAAAAGGAGCACGGGGAGGGGATATCAGAGTTGAAGTGATTAGCGCAAGGAAGGAAGGCCCTCAGCCTGTCGTCGTGCTTGTTGTCGTTACTGGTGGAATGGTTAAGCTGACCTCTAAATGGGTTTCAAAAGGATGTAGCTAGTATATCCAAGTCTAATCGCAGGATTTTCTGTCCCCATGTCGATATTCTTTGTTTATTTACATCTTTGTTTGGCAGCTGGCGGAAAAGGGGGGGAGGCTTGACGCAAACCTTAACCCTAACCCTAACCATGACTCCTTGCTCGGCAACTCGGCCATCTTTATCTCCGTGAGAAGGTCGCCATATTGAAACAGCCTCCCAGCCCGATGTTGTTGTTGGATGCAAAAGAAAGAATCGAGTCGCCGAAATAACTGAGAACCCACGTAGTACAAAACATTCTGATCCGTCTATGAATTGTCAACAGCGCAACGCCTGATTGGCTACACGATTGCAAGGCAGCTGAAAATAACAGCACAGCTTATAAGGTACATGGAGAGCAGGACGATTCTCCCCGCATCTGTTTCTTCTGACTTGCTGTGCACCTCAATTCATCAACAACCATATTGTCCACCATGGCTACCGTTTCGGCTAGTATCGCTTTTAGAGAATGGACCGTCCCAGCGACTACACCCGATGTCGACAAAAAATGGTGGTTGTCCTACCCTAATGAAAGCTGCAAGGCGCGGGAAAGACTTTTGAGAAAGCAACACAGAACTGGACGAGGACGCGGCCCGCCACGCCCGCTGTTGACCATGGTTCTCGACATTGTCGCCGAGAATATCGCCGCTGCACCCGAGGAAGCCCTAGCTGCCCTCCCTCCCAAGCTTCTGTGGCGCGTTTGGCACCATGTTACACCAATGTTTGTTCCAAGTCCACCCTGTCCGCTGCGACCCTGCCTGCTAAACGCGTGACAGAGGTGTATCCTTTCACACGTGGAAGGTATTCTCCAAGCTCCTGCTCTCTGATCGCATAAACGACAGCAAGAACGGGGCCCATAGTACCATTCCTGTGGAGTTATACAAATTCTCCCAGGCCATTGGCAACCCACGCTGCAAGTTGAGCGTCTACACGGCTCCGCTAGCCTCGCCAACTCTCGAATTCCTCGCGTCTTTGAGCCTCGGGGACTTTGGCACCACGATTCAAGCCAACGAGCTTCTTTCACTCGCTACTCTGCCCAATCTAGCCGTGCTGGAGTTCGGCTCCCACTGCATCAATGTCCACGATCCTGAAAAACTCACCGACTTCAGCAATATCAGCGACCGCCTCGTAAGGGGGTGGAGTGAAAGGGACTCGCCCTTTCCTTCCCTGCGCATTCTTCGCATCATTAGCAGTACCACGTTGTCGGGATATGCTCTCCGATATCTGACCAGGCTTCCCGCTCTGGTCTTTTGTGACGTTAATGTGCTCTCCCTCGCATGGACAGAGCCGTCGAGTCTGGCCGAGGAGCTGGGATGGGAGCTGGTGCGCGGCGGGTACGAGATTGACCCTGGGTTCCACAGTGTACATGACCACCTATCAGGATACAAGACGGCTGTAAAGAAACCCGGGTATTGTACAAGAATGTCTCAAGTCGTTGACATTGGTACACCTCCGCCCGTCGTAGAACCAGAAGAAGCAGAAAAAGAAGAAGAGACCTCTGAAGAAGAAGGAGGAGGAGACGAAGACGAAGACGAAGAAGGTCAAGAGGAAGACGAAGACGAAGAAGAGGAAGAAGAATCGGCTCGGCATCTTTATGAAGAAGGAGAAGAATATGAACAAGACGAACAAGAATATTCCATTCCTGGTCAAAGTCGAGAATGGATAGAAGACGACGAATATACTTTTCGTCAAGTCCGAGTATGGCAGGGAAAGCGAAAAGAAGAACCAAACGGACCAAGCGCAACTAGGCCCGCCAGATATGAGACTCGCCCACCCGTCTATGGTTCGGATTTTGCCTTCTGGGCTCATGCCATGTCAGTCGAACGGCATGGATCCGAAACTCACACCGGCCATCATGTCAAAGACCGAGCTGGTGTGGAATCTCCTGTCGGTGATGATGATACTGACGATAAGGATAACTGCGCCAAGCTGTCGACGTCAGGGATCCCGCTACCGTCAAAACCTTTTGCTCACCTCCGACTCGAAAGGAGCCCTGGGTTGTTGCTTGGGCTCGATTCAAGCCTTGATTTTCGCCATTTCCTCTTCCACCGTGTCTACTGGCGGCAGACCAAACCAAAGGCGGAGGAACCAAATGCCGCCGAGGGGTCCCACGCCGGTCAAGATAACCCGCCCAAAATCAGGTACGGTATCAGTGGGCCGACCAGCCCAAAGCCCCAAAGAGGACGCGCTCGCAAAAGGCAAAAGGTTCAGGACCTCCTGTCGTCGTTTGGGGTGCTCTAAGGTGTGGTGTGTGGGGCAACCGTCAAGCTCCTCGAGATTTACAAACAAATAATAGCAGGATGAAACTGAGTGGTGTTCACGATTTTGTGGGCAGATGTACATATGATCGGATACATGGAAGAATATGGTTAGTTCATTTCAGAATACTACGAATAAATGAACGTCTTGTATATTTGAAAGGAAGGTATAAGAGAGTGAGAGAGCCTGCTTCTAGCGAGCAGATAATATTAGGTGACACCCTCTGATTTATCGCGGATATACCTAGGTGAATCATATGACAGAGCTCCCAGGAGAAGGGAGTTGTTTTAGACATGCACAATAACATCAACATGACAAAATTACACACCCCATACATCTATATATCTCCTTGTTATATGCGGGTAATGTCCTGTAAACGATACTTTACTCCCTTCATTGATAGCTAGCTAATAGGCTGGCTTCTTTAGTTTGTGTTTCTACACACGGAGATAGCGCCTCACCTCGGTCACAGTTTCTCCTCCTCCTATCTCCTTCCCGGAGATAACTACATGTTAAATATTTATATGTATAAAACTTTGCATACATCAAGTCTCACTTGTGCAAATGGGGGAAACATTCCCAAAGCGGAAAGGAGTCGTCGGTATGTAATAAGGTCCTGTGCAGCAAGCACACCGTACCCACCCAGACTCTCGGGTCCATGCATGTATGTGCTCTACTCCATACTGGAGGAGTACCTAGGTAATCAACATCCCGGGGTGGCTTGGAAAATTCGTGTTCGCGTTTCTCTCTGGCTTACTGATCTATACACGACGCACGCTTCCGGCAGAGAATACCAGGTAGCTTTTGTTTGGTTTTTGTAGATAGGAGATGATTCACCTCCTTCTCCTGGTGTAATAAAACACAAAGGCATTTCTTTCTCTCTTGGCATACAAACACTGCCTACTTATTTACGAGGGCGTAACCGCGAGCGAGGATCAAATCGAGGATCCGAGATTCAGGGATTTGCGCGTCTTTTAGTAATTACCAAGCAAAACGAGGCTGGAGCACAGCGCTGCCCCAGTCACTCACTTACTAGTAAGAGTCTAGGTTTTGTTGGAGTTTGTCCAGGATTACAGCCTAGCAAGCGAGGCAAACAAATATCTGGAAACACAGCCCGAAGGAATTGCCTTGGCGCAGCATATCCATACTGACGGCAAAAGAAAGAAAAAAGTAGAAAACAGGAATGTCTCTCTCTCGTATTGTAATAGTGTGTGAAGAATTCTTTGCACAGGGACGATGGCGCTTGTTTTGCGTCGCTTGATGGTCGTCATGGCGGAGCGGCGCGGCTTTGACTTCCCGAAGGGAGTGGGAGTTTGATGTTGTTGTTTGTTTGGGGTTGCTTAAGTGCAGCAATACTATACTGTTTAGTGCCAGCGGCAACTTTGCGTTCCGCTGTGCCGTGACTTTTGATATGTCATGAATCTGTTTGTTTGCTTCAGGTTTTTGTTTGTCCCTTTTTTTTTTTTCATTCTTAATGAAAAACCCTTCTCATGAAATAATATCACGATTTGAGTGAAAATCCCATATTGTAACCTTGAATCAAAGATCAGGTAGGTAGCCAGACATGGTGGCTTAGATATGGCACGAGCGTGGCCAAAGACGGGCACCCCCCCCCCCCCCCCCCCCTCCCCTCATTTGGTCAAATCATATTTTTGTCCATTATCTCACATGGACCAGCCACTTCCCAGATATCCGATATCATATGAAACATTTTCTATCGGCTTCAAAAAAAAGAAAGAAGAAAAAAAGGTTGCAGATGCCATGTCGTCTGCTTTGAGGTTCTGCTAGTTAGTTACTCCTGTTGCTGTTGGGTGGGCGCTGACTCAACTGAGAAGGTTGATCAGTTGCTACCACGTAGGTATTTCTGATCCCTGTTCGTTCCTAAATGTGTTTGGCTATGTGCCTGCTGATTTCTCCCATCCTATGTCTTTCATTTTTGTAATCTCGTCCCGTTCCCCCCTTTCTTCTAGTGCGTTTTATTTCATGCTCGCTGACAAGTGACTCCCTTTAAGCTGTGTATCTCATCCGTTTCTAGACCGCAAGTTTGGACTTGTTGGCATGTGGAAAGGAGAGGCTCCATGCTTAAAGGGATCCAACATTTATTCTTCATTGTGGCCATTTTCTCTTCATTTTGCATCACCGCCTGTTGAGAATCTCCTTGGCAGGGCATCTGTCTCAGCTCGGCCTCCTTCAACCGGCAGTCATACCACGATAGTAGTTATAATTGAGGCTAAATCATTTTCGCCCTCCCTTGGCCGCCTGTTTATTTTGTCTCGTGTCTGCCTGTGTGCTGCTCCCATGGTACAGAGTGTGGTCATGTGTGTCTGTCCAAACTGAGTGACTGCCTGCCTGATGCTCGCGTGCCTTTCTTGGCAGGTTATGTTATATCCAGCCGAGGCTGTGTGAGGCGAAGCTCTTTTGACAGCTCCCACAACCCAGGTGCTGCTTGGCTAAAAGTCCGGGGTACATACATTAGCTGCCACTAGTTGGCACGCAAAAAGGGGGGTGTAATTACACAGTATGTTTATTAGGTAGCTATTGGGACATGTAGGGTAGCACAGCATCAATAAACCTTGCAGCAGCGAACGAATTGTAGACTAAGGTACCCGCCCTGAACTTGCTAAGTAGGTACGAGAAAGGGGATTTTTTGATACCCTGCAGATGACATATCCACACACCGAACGAACGGTACGAAAGGGGTGATGGGTCTTGGACTCTCTGTCATGAGTACAGGCCATACAGCTTTTTTGGGCTAGCGGGGGTAACAAAACAAACAAAACAACAAGAGAACCTTTGTAGTTGAACATTCATTCTCTCAACTTTTTACCTATTCTGGGACCGACCTCCGTGCTGACTGGCCTAGCTACTAGTTAGTACTAGTATAGGCAGACCCCTTTTAAAAGTTTTACCTTCCACCTAGATACCTGGGTACTAATTCCATGGGCCTGTTTCCCGACCACCCAACCTCCTTTGTTTTCATTTCGGTAGACCGAGCTCCCGAGGTTCTAGAAGGGGGAACCGCGGGTCTATCTCTCGCTCGGTGCTGTGCGCTGGGCTGACCGATCGACAGGCCATTGTGTCTGACAGGCTTTTTTGGTATTTACTGCAGCCCCGCGGCCAAGGTGGTGGGAAACGGCGCGGCCCGGTCGGATCGACCTGGTGGTCAGTATCGTCCGTGTTCTCGTTCGAGACCGGATTTATATAACTAGCAGTTGTGGCCCCCCAACGGGCTTTTTTGTCTTGTCAGCCCAATCTGCGCCACCACCGGGAATTGAAAGATCGACGACAGGCATTGATGTCAGGGTGACGGTGGGTCATGACGTTCCCCAGATGCTTGGCACCGGCAGGCAGAAATGCCGAGAGTCCCTCTTATCAATCTTGTTTACGTGCCTGCGCCTGAAACGACGAAGCCGCCTTTACCTTGTTTGTTAACGAAGAAGGGATTGGGAAACCAGCAGTTTTCAGAGCAGTGCAGATACAAAAACGCCAAGAAAGACAAGCCCCCCCTCCCCCCCTTTTGGCTGTCCATGGAAATCCGGTGGCGCACCGAGATGTCCCGAAACCTCACATTTTGTTTTCCCCGGCAGTCCGAGAAGCTGCAAGCAAACCCCGGTCCAATGAGGCGAGTAATATGAGTCAATGATAATGACAGTGATGATGACAGTGGTGATGACAACGATGATGCTATTGATGACAACAATGGATAGATATCATGAGACGATGGAATGGAAGGCTTCCTTGCCCAGCACACCCGCAGGCTCGGCGTGGCCGGGTGGGTGGTTTATTTGCGTGGCCCTGGCTTTTTTGATCGTGCAGTCCGTCCACGTATATCTCGGACTGGAGACGAGACCGCAAACCCGCCCAACATGGAATGGCTCCCGACTACTGCGAATGGTATGGTATGCTGCACCTCAACAACCCCATCCCACTTTTTTTAAATTTTTTTTAGTGAACAGGAGACGGCGTTAGTGTGATTGCATAAGCAAGAATTATGATGTCCTTCTTTGTTTTAAGGTTTGACTAGGAACTAAAAGGACGAATGGAAGAATCAGGCAAAACATGGGTGTGGTGTTGTGATTACTGATCGATTACCAAAGATAAGACAGGGACAAAAATGGGCAGGGGTAGAATGTGACGCTGATCAACAATCGATCGAGAAATCGGCATCTGTGCCAAGACTGCCTGGATGTTGAGACTAGATGTTATACGTACAGTTTTTGAAAAAGAAAAAAAAAAAAAAACAGAAAGAAAACAATTGCAATACAGTACCGTACTGCAGACACCTTAGTAAGATTCGACTTGATGAGGGTGTGTGTCTGGGTGCTTGCTAAGCCATCCCCCCAGCCACTTGTAGTTGGATGGTGACGCAGGAGCTTGGGAGAGGAATATTTTCGGGGTCCAAATCATCAACACCATTGCGTGCTAGCGCCGAAAGTGAATGCAAGGCCTCTCCGTGTGTGTGCAATTTGGAATATAATTATGTGGGAATTGTAGCTAGGTGGGAGAGAGTCGGGCACGTGGATTGTACGGTATTTTTGATAGCCGAAACTGCTTCTCGTCCTGTCCGGCAGGTAGAAGGGGACATGAAGAAAGAAAGTCAGAGTCTGATGTTCAGTGTGCTCTCGCGGTCGTCACCCATCCCGACCCACCTCTCCCATTCAGAGACCAGCTTCCAAGCGGCCTGCATATGGAGCCTCCCGCCGATGTTGGACGCCTTCCCAAGTTCCCACAAGCTTCTAAGTGCCCTCAAAAGCTCTGAATTGGTGCGGTTTTCCCGCGAGAGACACTCATGACGGAAATCGGCAAACATACTCTCCCAATCATCGCCTTCGTCAGGCAACTCTGCAGAAAGAAGGAGAGTCGGGTTGATAACGGGCCTGAGCTGGGTGATGTAAACCAATAGTATGAGGAGCCACACTCCGCGAATGAGAATCAACTTATGGTTGTCTTGAAAGTTGGTGAGGTTCTCAAGAATAACACGCAAGCTGTTGACCCATGTCGGGAGGTAGCCAAGGTAAAAGTCGAATGCCGGTACGCCTGATTTGTGAGTCGCACAAAGTAGGAGCGCCGACAGGGACGAGAGCTGCTCCAGAAGCAGGGTTTGGTTGCGGCAGTCAAGCCGATGGACGTAGTCGACAACTGCCGCCTTGATGTTCTGATTGGAGAAAATTTGTGAGACACCATGGAAACCTGGGCCAGACCTCATAACTCCGCTCAAACGTCCATCATAAGCGACTCGGTTCAAGATGTCCTCGGGCGAGAGAAGCTCCCCGGCGGGTTCCTCCAGCCGGGGGTGCGACAACAACTCGTAAATGGGCTCGTTCCAGTCCACAGCCGAGAGAGTCAAGGACTGTACCACCAAGAGGGCGGCTTGCAACTCGATAGCATCGCTCATGAACACCAACGGTCGCCCCAAGCCCATAAATAGACCATAGATCAAGGGACGAACACCATTTAGCAAGTGAGCCTCTGACAGAGCCTTGATGTTGCCAGCAACTCTACCGCTCTCCATGCTAAAGTATGTCATGTACGATCGCTGGAATCTATCACAGTCGTGAGCACATATGAAGGTAAAAGTGATGGCAAGTGTCATTACTGACCGAGTATCGCCTAAGAAGCGAATCTTGCTTTCCTCGTCCGCGATGCTGCCGGGTGATGGGTGCCACGACGCGAGCCCTGCCGTCTCAAACTCGTAGACGCCCTGGAGCTTATCTGGCGTCCCATGGAGGAAAACAAAGGTGGCGAGAGTCTGTATAAGTCAGCTTACCCAACTCACCCATAGTCAACGTGCGAGGCCAGCTTACTGTAGGGGTATCATTGTGACGGCCGTCTGGCTGAAGCAAGGCGTGCTGGACATGAGTTTTTGCAAGTACAGTGTCAAAGGCAGTCCGAGATGCTTGTTGGCCCATGATGGGAAATCCAAATGCTCCCATCTGATGCGGTGATAGGCGGGGTCCTTGTAGCTGTGGATAATGACTGTTGTTGGCTGGAAAGAGAATACTGGTGGCTTCCATGCCGTAAATCCGGAAGACCATCTTATATTATGACGAGAAGCCCTGAACCGGCTTGCTGTAGGTGGACGATGGTCTCGTATCTCTTTCATATCTGACTTGTGCTCCGAGTGGGTGCGTGGAGACTGCCATACTACTACCCCTTATGCATTGGTAGCTGTGAAGATCAGGATTCTAAGAGTGAAGACGACAGGAGGGCTATGTCAGAAGTGGTATTGGCAACTAGACCGCGTAGGTTGATACGTAGGCGCTAGAGTCACTCTCCGGGTCGACCAGGGCAGCAGGCCACTAGGCAGACCTATCAGGGTTGACGGATCTTGGCATGGAAAATCCAGTCAGGCGGCGGTCAGTGAAATGGTTGGTGACCATGGACAAGGGGTAAGGTCGAAGCTGTTCGTCCGACTCCCAGTAGGGACAAGAGTGGGCACCTGCTGCACCGTTTCGAGGGGGAGGGGGGGCAAATAAACTGTTTTTGAGAGAAAGGTGGAGATGGAGAGAGAGACAAGGCTCGTGGGGGCCACCGTTCATAGCGAGTGAAGCTGTGAGCGAGGGATGAGGTGCATGAGACCAAAGCCCCAATGAACGACGTCAACCATTATCGAAGGGATGCTGGCACGGCTGGCGTTGTTATCAAAGTCCATGATGTGCCTGCCAGTGACGAAGTAGCAAATGAAGGGGGCTGGCAGGGGACAACCCGGGTCCCTACTTGTGTATTTTCAATCATGACTGGGGCGGCGAAGAAGGCCACGGAACCTAGTCAGCGTGATGAGATGGAGTGGCGAGGCGATGGGTGGATGGGGATACTCGGATGTTAATACTCGGATGACGGAATATGTGTGTCTGATATGCGATATGCAGCATGGCCTGGGCTGAGCATCTCTTGTCGGTGGACGAAAGGGGGGGGGGGGGGGGGGGTTCGAGAAGCCAACCAAAGATTGCCAACGAGAACCACGAGGGGATGGAAGACGGAAAGATGGGATGGCGGGGGCGGTAACCTCTCTTACTGGCCACCCCAGCCTGAGCAAAGGACCTCACATCACGCCCAAGTGTGTGTAATTTGTTGAACTCCTAAAAAACGGCCAGGAGAGGAGGAGGGAAGCTAGCATTGGGGGGATGCTGAGGTCGGTTGTGTCGTGCCGTATCTTGTCGTGTATTGTGAGAACATGAGGCAAGGTAGGTAGGTCGGTACCTGGGTAGGTAGAGCATAGAGTAGATGCCAAGGCTATGTATCAAATACGGACTGAAAGTACTTGTCCCCCAAAGAGCCGGCAAGGCGGGGACTTGGGACGACCGAGCTCTACAAACTGAGGTCGGACTCTCTTCCAAATGTGGTTGTAAAGACCTGAGGGATGGTACCAGCAAGTGTAGTAGTCGTTACAGCCTCGGGCCCTGTCGGTGTCCTCGGTACATTACGCCGCACGTCATGCCCACCATTGCGACTTTGAAAGGGGCCCTAGGGCTGGATAGGGCGGTGGCAGGGCGAGCAGCCAGGGCGGGTGGGCTACGGTGGAGTGTTTCCTTTCCAGGTTGGTGCGTGCGGGGGCCCCCCTCTGGTGGTCCCTGCCGTGGAGGATTCACTTGTCTCACAAGTCCCCAAACCCCCAGCACAATTACTAAGTTGGCACGCTAGCTTAGTCCAGGCAGACCATGAAGCAGTTTCTTGAAGAGGGTAATTGATCATTGACAATAGGCTTCAAAATATTGGTCATGACCCTGGAGAAAAGGAGTAGAATCTCGTTGGCTTGTAGAATTCCAGATTTCGCAAGCCCCCTTCCTGTGCAGGTTGCGAGATGGAAACCGCAGCACCAACTCTTGTTGCCGTAAAATTCAGGGAGGTAACCTAATTGGGCCAGTGCCAATCCTGGATCGAGTTCGCAGTATTCGTCCTGTAGATGGGTATCTCGGTGGTCGAACATAATTGCTCTGCTTGGCTGCATTGCGTACGGCTGCAGTCACAGACATTGGGCTTCCATTAGGTAATAGAGACGGGACGTCACACAGACGACGACACTGGCATAGCCTCAATATTGCGACCGGGCAATCGGCCAAGGTAAGGACATGTACATAGGGAGAGTCGGTACCTTAGGTATGGGTATGCCGTGCTGGTATCCCCGCGAATTCCACTGTTTCCGCGGGGTTGAGCACAGGGCCTCATCACCTAAATCCGACCCTGGAGCTCGGGCCTCGGCGGAAACAATGTCAACCAAGTGTCGGTGAACTGCGGGTACATCAAGATTCGCCGGGGAAACCCGTCTCTTCAAGATCTCATTTTCATTGCTGGCTTTATTTTGTTGCATTTATTGACAAAATTCATGCGTACTTGTGACGACGACGGCAAGTCGGACTTCAAGGTCGAAGTGGGTTGCAGCTGTTTCTCGTTCCTTCCTTCCAGGTTCCTCGGCGATCGCTCGCTCGCGCCTGCTTCTTGGCCGCGAGGATGATGTACATGATCGCTAGAGGTATCCAAGCTCCCTCCCCATTGGTAATCCGTAATCCCAAGGCAAGAGCTCCCGACCGCAACCTCCGGGCTAGCCCGCACCGCAACCCACACCCTCACACAATAACCTACGACCTAACGCTGGACGCAACTGCCCTCGCCCACGGCGACCAGGCCTGGTCCTTGTTCCGTCCTGGCCCCTAGTCCTGGTTCTGGTCCCGGTCCCATTCTTTCCCTCCCAGGCCCTTTCCCTTCCCTCCCTTCCCACCCTTCCTCGTCCCAGCTCTCCCAGGTGTCGCGTGTCCCAGATCTCCTATCGCAGGTGCCAACCAGCGTAGACGGGGCTTCCTCCCAGCTTGCACAGCGCCGCGATATTCGTGTTTCTTGCCACCCCGCTCCCCCTTCTCGGCTCGTATGTCTCGCAGCTGGGTAGTGCATGTCTCAACATTACGCTGTATACCTCTCACACTTCAATCCGGATTCTGCGTGACGCCGTGCGCGGTACGTCGGACTCGTTAGTCGCCCCTCCTATCTTGGCCACCCTGAGACGGACCATTGGTGATTTGTCTGGGACTGCAATCTCCAATCTCGAGTCTCAGCAAAGATACAGCGCGATGCCCCCGAACCTGCACGCATCAAGAGGGCCGAGCGACACCTTGTGCATCGTCACCGGCTCCGGCACCAAACACGTCCCACCTGCTGTCTCATGGCTTCCACGTTACGTTCAGCTCCAAGCTGCCATTCATCTACGCGAGAGGAGCCAATAACGCCAGCCAAGACTTTCGCTTTCTGTGAGTCCAAAGGCCACTCTTCCCTTGGGCCCCCCGCACGCAAAGTTGACGGCGAGCTACCTCCCGCATTTGGGTTCCTGGTCCTTTCTTTCAGCTCGAGCTCGCTGCCGGTTTAGACGTCTCCCGAGACATTCACATGCAGTCTTCGCCAGCCTCCAAGAACGTCTAAACCCCTGTCAGGCAACAAACTGCCCGGCTTCCTGCTGTGAACCAGCTCCCGTTATTTTGTTTGTCTTCGGACTAACGCAGCAGAGCGCGGTGGAGCGGTGGAGCGGTATACTGCAGTACTGACAGGTGCGTTGCGGCGGCGCCCGCGTCTGACTCCAAAAGAAAGGGGTGTTTTTTTGGGGGCTTGGCAAGGGGGCAACGCGTACTGCGTACATGTCTTGGGTCAGCGAGTGCTACGCAAGCTGTTTATCAGCGAAACCCAGTTCAATATTATCATTTAATATTATCCCAAAATCCACCTTGTTATTGGAAACTCAAAACCAGTCTCGGGGGTTAGGCTCTCCTGGACTTTTACTGCAACACGATGTTTTTGTCTGTACGGACTCGGAATGCCAGCGTTACATTGACTCGCTTTCATCTCGAACAGGACCGTGTATCTTGGGTCTCTCGTCTTGAAATAGCTCCTTATGCCTCCCCAACGAGGCTCCCGCAGTTGCTGTTGCTCTGTGGTCTTGTCCTCGTCGCTCGTTCAGTATCCCACGTTTGTCTCTCGTCTTTTTCTGGAGACACAGCTCTCCAAGGTTTACACGCCCCCTAACTCGCTCCTTACTTTTCTCGTTTTGCCGTTGCAGCCCTCATGCGTGCCATTCGCTATGTTCCCCTGGCATTTGCCACTCTGGCAAGCCTCAGTTTTGCCGAGGATGTACTGTTCCCCCATATGCATGGCTTGAAGTATGCCGAGTATGACCAGGCCGTGAAACTGGGCTTGACAGGTATGTGGAATATCCCGTTACAATATCCCTTGTAAATGGTGCGGCTGACGGCTGCAATAGCCCACGTTTGCAAGAATGAGAGTGAGTGGTACGGCATGACCACGGCCGATTTTGCAAAATACAAGGCGATAATCATTCCCGATTGCATATGCAACACCGGCCTGAGCACGATCAAGTTCCTTGACGAGACCAAGAAGGTCTGGTCTCCTGCTGTCACGGGAAACATGGTCCTCATTGGGACAGACCCCTCTTACCATGCCAAGTACTACAGTCTCCCGGGCGCATTCGCCATGATGCAGGACGCCATCAGCCTTGTCGCCACGGGTAAGAACGGCACTGGCATGTACTTCTCGCTTTCGTGCTACTACCAGAGCAACGCCGCACCCATGGCGGTGGAATCCCTCTCCGAGATAGGCAACTTTCAAGTCCGCGGCAACCTCAGCCATCCCTGCCTCAACGACGCCCATCTTGTTGCCAAGTCCAGTGTCATGACTTCGCTCAACGACCGGATTGCGAGCAATTGGAATTGTAGTGTCCACGAAGTCTTCTCAGAGTATCCCAGGGAGGGCTCTGGAGGCTTCGAGGCGCTGGCGATTGCCTTGAATGCCACTGGACTGGGAAAGCGGTCATTTGCTGACGGTACATCGGGTATTCCATATATTATCGCTCGTGGGGCCATCCCCATTGGCTGCGGGAATAACATCACCGAGGCGGCATACAACGAGGAGTGCGATGATGGAGCCGCGAATGGCACACCGGGAGACGTGTGCTCGTCGTCTTGCAAATGCCTCTTTGGAATGATCGCACCTGGTGTTTGCCGGTCGAATATCACATCTAGCTCGTCGACTTCAACACAGAGCAGCACCAGCTTTAGTAATTCAAGGTGAGCTCTTGAACCGCGAACCAAGTATTGTCCCCCCATTGACAACTTTGCTAGCACTGTTGCTCCGACCACGTCGCTGTGGATGAATTCCTCTTCAAGCGCCAACCTCGCAACGACATCTTCAAACACTTCGACCACTGCATTCTATTCATCAAACTTCTCAAGCGTTCAGACCAGACCTCGATCTGAAGCTGCCCCGGTTACCATTACCGTATACCCTTCCGCCCACCCCACTCCAACTCCCACAGGCAACCATACCATTGCAAATACAGAACCCTCAAGCACTCTGCTCAGCAGTGCTCTCTCTGTCGGCTCACAGTCGCCACTGCTGCCCCCTGTAGTAACTGTTACCGCTGGGCCCTCTGATTTTCCAGGGTCGCCGCCAGGAACGGTCACTGTTTTGCCCCCAAACTTTTCGCCGCCCGTTTCAGATAATATGAGCGTTGATTCTTCTCAGAGTCCTGGGTCCACAGTCAGATCTCAAGAAGGTACAGCTCCAGGGGTTGTTACTGTGACTGCTTCTGGCCAACCTGGCACACACTCTTTTTCTCAGACCGACCTGGTCGAGTCAACAAATTCTCCTGGAAGCCCTGCAGAAACAGTCACCGCAGAGCCCTCTGACCAGCCTGATACGTCCCCCGAGTCGCAGTCAAATGCCCCTCCCGTGACAGTTACGGCAACGGCAGGACCTCCCAGTCAGCCAGCCCCTTCCACAGAGTCGCAACCTTGGGTTCCCCCAGGGACGAAGACGGGCCAGCCCGCGGTTACATCAGGGTCATTGTCCAAACCATTGACCGACGCCCCATCCCAAGTAACGGTATCTGCTCAGCCTGCTAGTCATTTGAGCATCTCTTCTGGGCAGGTGGGAACGTCAATTGGTTCCGTGACCATGGAACCTTCTTCACCGCTTGGAGCAACTTCTGAACCAAAATCAGATGTACCACCCAAGACGGTAACAGTCTTGCCTCCCGGCGAATCTGCATCACCAAGCATGGCCGAGCCATCCACGTACGCAGAATCAGTTTCTAGGACACCTACAACCGATGAGGCTTCCAGCCAGTCAGGGAAGCTTGACACAGCCTCAACGTCGTCATCACTGCCACCTTTGTCATTCCATACGCCAAGACCTTCTGTCGAATCCTCCAGTGAGCTCAGTGGCCGCCTGAGTACTTCGTCTGGACAGCCTATGGGGACCCAACGGGAATCTACGGCCACTGAGCCCACAGGCATAGCATCTGGCATTTTTTCAAAAACAGCTACTGCTGATCCTGTTGATGTCAGCTCAGCCAGGCAAGGACCGTCGGGCTCAGGTATTTCTTCGAGCATGTCTTTGGTACCCCCACTCACCGTCACCGCCAAGCCTTCTGGTAGCCCAGCTGCCGGCCAGGTTACAAGGAATTCAAGTACTGAATTGGCCACGCAGTCAAATAACTCTCCTCTTGGACACACAGGGGTCTCCTCATACCCCCAATCAGAAGTCTCTTCTGGAAGATTCGCCAGCGAAATGCCTTCTGATAGTGTTTCGTTGCTTCCAACTATATCCGGAGGACCTAATTCGGGCGTGGCTTCTGGGATTCATGGAATACCAACACTTTCATCTGGCGTTGCATCGGGAGGACCGGGGAAAGGGACATCCCATCTCGTAGAACCCTCCAGAGGCCAAACTCAAGTACCTTTAACCGGCTCGCACACATTTGTTGATCCATCCATTCCGCCCTACAGCCTACTACAACCAAGCGCGATATCAGGCGTCTCGTCCGGATTTCCGGCCGGAACCGGATCTCGCGGAGCTTCGGGCACCTCCGGTCCGAACGCATCCGAGTCTTTACCAACCAATCAGGTCACGCCGACCCATTCGTCCAGTTATGGCTGGGTAAACAACACCCTGATCATGCAGTCATCAAAGGCTGATTCCACCACGATATCGCCCCCGTCCTCAAGCCAGTGTGGTACCTGGTTTGGCATCGAGGTAATTTACATGGTCGAGATCACCGAAATATGCCCCGAAGGATCAACAGGTCAGTAGCCAGCTTGATGTATGATTCGCAATGCCAGCTAACAGCCTGGGAAGTTACTAAAACCAACACGGAATGTGTTGCCACCATGACACGCTCCATCTGCCAGACCTCTGCATCAGGCTACCCATGCTACCCTTGCATCTTAGGCACCCCGTCGTCGTCTACCGACGGCGCGGTTACCGTGACATTGGTAAGTGACGCCCCTGTCAAAAAGTGCCACTGGATATATCGGTCTAACTCGCATTCTGAACAGACCTCATGCTCAACGTCGACTGAGCCCACCGTCACAATTACTGTCCAACACTGCAGTACATGCGCCACTACTACCTACATTGGGACCGTTCCTGGGTACACTCCTGGGGCCTCATGCTATGGATGCAGTCCTTACGAGCCGAGCTCATCACGAAATTCCTTGCCACCGCCAGAGTTGACGGCTACCGAAACTTCAGCCAGGTCGATACCAACCGCCCTTGGCCCTCAAGGTCCTGCCTATCCCGGATACACTGGAATCCCAACATCGCCCAAATCGTCAGGATTCCATGAAACATTGGATAAGCCTCAATGCACAACATCCCTGGGCTTATCCGGATCTTCCGCTCCTCCAGAACCTTCAAGGGGTGTGGAAAATCCTCTAAAAGGTACAGCGGCTCGGACACCGCCCGTGGAGAGTGCAGTTCCAGAAAGTCCCAAAGCGCCTGATTCTCCGTTTGGGTATGGTAATCTCCCTCCTCCTCCTCCTCCTCCTGGAAACCCAGATCTGCCTCGACCAGTAAGCTCGTCGGAACTGCTGTCCGCCATCCTGTCAAGCACGGGACCGGCTCCGACTCATATCCCTTACCGGCCGACAGCTACACCGGCACCGGTAGTTACGGCTGGCGGCACTCACAATGCCATCCGACATGTGGGGGCGGGGCTCTTCGGATACATACTGGGGGGTGTGTTCTTGTGGATGTGATCCGCAGTATCAGTACTTTGGGGTCTTTCCAAATCTTCTCACCGATCTGGAGAATTGTTTCCTGTTTGAGAGGTTTCTGGATTCCCTTTGCCCTTATGTACCCGTCTTATTATTTGGAAGAGGGAGCAAACTTCAGGCTAGTATGCCAGAGACTACTACTTGTGCGAGTAGACGTAAATTAATGTATCACCACCAGAACGGAGTTGATTGACACGGGCCATCGTGCAGTGCAAGTTCGAGGTTCAAACGGTGTCACTCCAAGCCTGCAAGTGAACAACAAGGGCTGGGTGCGATACCGGAACGGTGATGTGCAGCGTGGGGTTACCGTGGCGGGGGATGCCAGACGGTGCTGATGCCCGCTTGGAGCTGGGTCAAGTCAGCACCTTGCAGCACTGCGATTTCAGCCAACGAGATAGACTTGCGGTCCCGTCTTTTATGTGCAATGCCGCAATTAACCGGCCTCGCTGTTCAACTTCCTGAAGTCTTCGCTCAGGGCAAGCCGGCACCCCGTTTCTGGGGTGAGATAAGGAGTGACGACCATGAAGACTTTCACTTTCAAGAGTGGTAAGGAGAATACTTTTCAAGGATTGGATGAAGGGAAAGCAGTGGGAAACACCCGACATGTACCGGCACCAACACACGATAAAAAAAAAAAAGGGGGGGGGGGGGGGAATCCAACAAATCATTTGTCAACAAGAAGAAAGAAGAAGGAAGAGCCTAGACTGTTCTCCCCACTGAAACAGAACAAAGACTTTATCGTCACCACAAGGAAAGTGGGAAAGGGGAGGGGGGAGAAAGCGGGGGAGGAAGATTTGACCACGCATAAAACGCCGCAGAGAGTTCGATTAGTTTATAATGTATCATGAAGTTCACTTATTCAGGTAATATAGTTTACCATGTTCTGGATTGTGGTCACACTCGGCTGCCGTAGTGTGTTATCGTCATTCGTCCATCACTCTGCTTCCCCCTCACTCATCCCACATGCCGTGTGATCCACTTGTACCTTGGCTGGCCGGCCGGCCGGCGCTGCGAAGCGAAGCGAGCTGGTCCAGTGTGTGTGCGGAGGAGATGTTCCCTCTCTCTCTCTCTCTGTGAAACTATGAAAGAGGGGTTTGGATTAAGTTTTCCGTGGGGGGTTCCGCTGTGGTAATAATAATGGTGGGAGTTTTAGTGAGGAGAACGAGGGAATTTAGTAGCCAGGGTGAAGAGGCAAGAAGAGAGGGAGAGGGAGAGGGAGAGAGATAAAGAGGGAGTCCTCCCCTCCGGATTGATTCTGGATTCTCTTCTTCTACAGCCACGATTATTTCTCCGTCAAAAGACACAAATAGCACCAAATCCCGTAAAACACTCTCTGTCCAGAAATCACCAACCACGATCTGCCCTATCTGTAAGCACATCGGGCGCAAGCGTAACCACACTTTCCCAATTGTATTCCATAACTTGTGGATGAACTACTAACATTCATGAGTTTTTAAAAAAAGACGCAGATTTCAACTTGGTACATAATGCCACACACAAAAAAAGGAGAAGAGAGAACCATGGAGGCCTTTCATTGGTGTCGTGTCCGACCATGATCAAATATCATATCTATAAATCATCTTCAGGTAACTATCTGAATGCATGAGCCGGTGCCAATCCTTTGCATTCACACACACGCACACACACGCGCGCACACACACGCACATTGGCCTTGTCTTGTTTTTGATATCCCTCCCTATTCTTCCCAAAAAGGGGACGAGGGATATCCCCCCCCACAAAAAATGAAAAAAACAGGCTCTCAATGTGTGTGTGTGTGTGTGTGTGTGTGTTTGTGTATGTGTGTGCGTCTGCATCGGAGCGGCTGAGATTACACGGCAGTGAACTTGATCTGGATAATACCAGCGAAAGGATTCATGCTTCTTCTTCCCTCCCCAATTTCTGTACAGTAGAACAATGAGACGTCTAACAATCACAGAAGAAGATTGACCAACCCAAAAATGGCTCCCTCCGCTATCATCGTCCCTGAGCAGCAGCAAACCCAGAAAGAGCATCAAGTTCTTGCCTCGGTCAAGAATGGCACCGCCACCACCACCACCACCACACCGCTGAACAAGCCCCTTTCGGCCATGTTCAACAACTGGGACACCTTCTCGTTCGCCCCAATCCGCGAGAGCACCGTCTCGCGCGCCATGACGCGGCGGTACTTTGCCGACCTCGACAGCTACGCCGAATCGGACATTGTCATCATCGGCGCGGGCTCGTGCGGCCTCAGCTGCGCCTACACTCTGGGCACTCTGCGCCCGGACCTCCGGATCGCCATGGTCGAGGCCGGAGTCGCTCCCGGCGGCGGCGCCTGGCTTGGCGGGCAGCTCTTCAGCGCCATGGTGATGCGCAAGCCGGCGGACGCGTTCCTGGCCGAGCTGGGCGTGCCATTCGACGACGAGGGTGACTACGTCGTGGTCAAGCACGCCGCGCTGTTCACCAGCACCGTGCTGGCCAAGGTGCTCCTCATGGACAACGTCAAGCTGTTCAACGCCACGGCCGTAGAGGACTTGATCACGCGCAAGATTGACGACGACGGCGGGGTCAGGATCGCCGGCGTGGTGACCAACTGGACGCTGGTCAGCATGCACCACGACGACCAGTCGTGCATGGATCCGAACACGATTAATGCGCCGCTGGTAATTTCTACGACTGGCCATGATGGTGAGTTCCTTATACCTATTCTATATATATATATATATATATTGTGTATTAAATGAGGGGCTAATGGTGTGTAAACAAGGCCCGTTCGGCGCATTCTCCGTCAAGCGCCTCGTCAGCATGAAGCAGCTCGAGCAGCTAGGCGGCATGCGTGGTCTCGATATGCAGACCGCCGAGGACGCCATCGTCAAGGGCACGCGCGAGATTGTGCCGGGGCTGATTGTCGGCGGAATGGAGCTTTCCGAAATCGATGGGGCCAATCGAATGGGCCCTACATTTGGTGCCATGGCACTTTCTGGCGTCAAGGCCGCCGAAGAAGCGCTCAAGGTCTTTGACCTTCGCAAGGCGCAGAACAAGGACTAAGGAGGTTTCAAACTCTGCAACATCGTCGGACTGGTTTGTTAACTCATCAGGAGATAAAGGGGATAAGGGGGTCGATCTATCATCCACACTCATTAGTGCTCGAATATGTTTGCTTGCCTCAAAGATGGATATTATCAACCCCCCCCCCCCCCCCCATACAACAGACAGAATCTGAGATTGTTAGCCGTATCATAAATTGACAAATGAAATTGGCATTCATTATCGTTCCAGTCGCCGTCGGGAAACACACAAAAGGAACCGTGCCAAGTTGATTGATCTAAAATACGGTGGAAAAATCGAATCCTGCCTTTATCGCTGGGCTTTCTTGCATGCTGCTTATACATAACGTCAGTGATACTTACCTACTTACTTACCACCCTCATACCACAATCTCTCGACCGACAGCCTCCAGGGCCTTGACAAACCCATCCATTGTCCCCTTCAGCGTTTGGCAATTCACCACGACGCGGAAGAAACTCCCCAGGTCGCCAGGGGCGTAATCCACCATGAAGCCCCTGCCCACCAGCCTCCCTACCATTTTGCTCGTTCTCCGCGTGTTCTCCTCAGGCGAGCTCGAAACTTTGCCCCCAGGGGCATAGTAAAAACATACTTGCAGACACGGGGGCGGGTTTTGCGAAACGAGAACAATGTCGTCTCTCTGGCTCAGTGTGCTGGCTAGGTATGCAGCCACCTCGAATGCCTCGTCTACCTGACGCTCGAAGCCAGCGGCGCCGTAGTAGATCCAGCTGAGTGCGAGCTTGAGACTATCACCCCTGCGGCCACATTGCAGCGTGAGATCCGCCAAATCCCAGACCTCGCTCGCGTCAGACTCTGCCGCGCCATTTGTCACTGCGTCTCCCGGCGCGTGGAACAGGTAGCCAGCGGGCAGGGTATTGGCCTTGTGGAAGGTCTCCATGTCCGGTCCCAGCAGGAACGAGCACGTCACCGGCACGTTCATCATCTTGTGAGGATTAACGGTGAGCGAGTTCGCAAGGTGCGACCCAGCCAGCTTGGCGCGGTGCTTCGCCGAGAACACGGCAGGTCCTCCCCAGCTGGCATCAATGTGCATCCACAGACCGTGTTCCCGGCAGACAGCCGAGATCTCCTCGAACGGATCATAGGACCCTATCACTGTCGTGCCAGCTGTGGCGTTGACGTATAGCGGAGTCTTGCCTTCGGCCTTGGCGCGGACCACGAGGTCACGCAGCGCTGATGGATCCATGCGACCGACTTTATCGACGGGGACCGTCCAAACCGAAGAGGAGCCCAGCCCGACGACGACTGCGGCCTTTTCCACCGAGTAGTGTCCATGTTCACTAGTGAAAAGAACAAACGGGCCAGTGGAGCAGAAGCTGCCATTGACCTTGGTCTCGGGGTAGAGAGCATTGCGGGCGATGACAATCGAGGTCAGGTTGGCCGCGCTGCCTCCCTGACACGAAATGCCTCCCGCGCGAGGGCCGTTGAATCCGAAGAAGCCAGCAAATGTCTTGGCTGTCTGTTTCTCTATGACAGTCAAAGCCGGGGATACCTGATAGACATGCAGCTATTGCCATCCCACGCGTGTCAGTTGTCTCGTGTGTTGTCCTGAAAAGGCTTTGGCAGGAGAGCTTACGTTTGTATTCAAGACGGAAAGAAGCAGCTCGGACACGACACCGACCTAGCCGACCGGGTGAGATTTTGATACATGTAGTGATTGGGTTCTCGTGAGCTTGGGTACCCACAGCATTGGTGCTTGCGTACAGCTTATCCAAGAATCCCTGATCCCAGGTGTTTACGCTATGCTCGAGAACGTCCCGGATGGTTTGGAGCAGCCCCTCCTCGCCACGACCCTCCCCTACTGGCAGAGACAGGGAGAGCTGCTTGGCGAGCTCCTCGGGTGCTTTTGATCTGACCAAGACATTCCGGGCGATCCCTTGGCTGTTGATAGCCACCTGTCCCGTGGCTTTGGACCGCGCCGCTTCATCCGCCTCACGGATAAACGGGATGATCAGGGCTTTCACGGCATCGACAAGCTTCGGGTCATCTAATCAGTGATCGTATGTGAAAAAAGGTCTGAGAGTATGACTCACATGGTCAACCTCGTCTGCCCTTTTCAGGGGCTTGGAGTGGTGGGTTCCGTTCATCCTGGCAATCAGCGGGACAGCAAAAAGCGCTGTATTTGATGGTGGCAAAGGACTCCTTGTTGATAGTGAGATGAACAGAAGAGAAAAAAAGGATCAGAGATATTCAGAGGTTTGCAAGTTCGTTAACGCCGGGGCAGCCCCGAATACGCAGACTGCGTATTCACGGCACATGTACAGCCTACGAATCCTCATCTCCACACTTGTCCCCGCCTGCCTGCCACGGCCGAGAACAGAACGGAAATCCCGCAAAAGAAAAACGGCACGTCCGGGGAATCCTGGACACCCTTTGAAGTGGACGCCGAGCCCGCGGTGGAGGTCCAATCGGCTCGGCCACCGAGGATGACCTCATCATAGGCCAATGCCCTGGATTCCTATTACCTGAGTCCAGCTATTTTCTTGGGGGGGGGGGAAGAAGAACAAGGACTTGGTTGCGTATTGCATGTACGGTGAGCAGAGTCTAATATAGCATAGGCAGCAGAACTCGAGTAATCCAACAAGATTCCTTCATGACTGACCTCTGACACATATTGGAGAATGCTTGGCAGCAGGAATCGGTCCAGAATAGGAATGTGAGTGGGACTAGGTAGTACAGTGGTGGGTGGGGGCTCTTGATAGGAGAGCCGCCGTTATCCCCCAAAATGGCACGCTGCATACGCTGGGTATGGTTTCCATGGTTGAAATGTTGCCAATGAACTGCATTGCTCGGAAAAAGGCTCGGAAGTCGGCCCTCTCGGAATGAGTCTTTCAAGAAGCTGCACGGACCCTTGGAAGACGAAAAACACGGCTAATTCCGCCCCGCCAAAGAGTTTGGCCTGTTCTTTCCGAGACTCAGCTTCCGAGTGTTGATCTTTTTGCTTTCTATTGAGTTTTCCGGGTTTCCGACAAACTTTCCCAGAGCCTTTTAGCCCTGGGAAGTCTTCCAGAAAAAATCAGACCTTCTTATTGGCTGGGGTGGAAGTGTGGAATTTTTTTTTCTGGAGCGCGTTCCAATGTATTTTTCGAGTGGAATGTTTTCGTTCCAAGAAAAACAGATCAACACTCGGAGGCCGGCGCCAAGAAATCTTCCAAGTTATCCTTTCCGAGCAAACGATCACATCCTGAGTGGCACGTACTCAAGAATAGGTTGGGGAGTCGGGACGACAGATCAATCAGCGAGCCGTTGCGAAAACACGGCTGGCGGGTTTTGATCCCTGTCCCAACACGTGGCTCTCGGTGAATGAACCTGGACTTTGAGTTAATGGTGGGGAAGAGAAGGCCGCTTGTTTCTGGGGAAGAATAGAAAACAAACAGAGTCTTCTCTCTTGGAAGCTGGCTTGCTGATGATGGTTTTAAGCTCTTTGAGACAAGTCAGAGACAAGTCAGAGACAAGTCAGAGACAAGTCAGAGACAAGTCAGAGACTGGGCCAGATCTGATCGAATCATGCACCTGGCAAAAAAAGGCAGGCACAGCCGATGACAGAAAGCAGCACCCGATATGTGTGTGCCGACCAAAAGGAGGGGTCCACTGTCCATGCTGTCTGTTTGCACCATGCTCCACACAAACAAGCAAAACGGCGAGGGGGTCGGTGCGCAGCCATGGCAGCGAGTCCCAGGCCGGGAAAGCGCAGACCCCTCCTTTTCCAGAAGCTCTGCAGAGTCAAAAGGGCCATTGCGGGATCCGCCTGCTTGCCCAAACCACCAATGCCAGATGCCAGATGCAGGGCAAACATAATTGCTTCGTTCAAGACTGCGCGGTGCTCCCACACTCTTTTCATTGACACTGCAGTCCAGAAACAAAACAGCAATTGAGGGGGAAAAGACGGAGAGTGAGACGGGTGATATACTGTGATATAGTGCAGATATAGGGGATGGAGTTGCAGCGACAAGGTTGTCTTTGAGGTATCTCCGGTGCTATCTACGGCACCTTGTGTTTCCCTCACTGATGCGTTTTATATCCGCCTAGATAGGCAAGACATCGATTAGCCTCTTGCTTGACAGTTGACACAGATCCAGTATCGACAGACTCTGGAGATGATCAGAGTCTAGACCATTTTGCTCTATACTATCTCTCCTCATTTGATGAGGACGTGACCGAGAAATTGACCGTCGTCTATGGGGACAGACAAGACAGGGAGGTTCCATTCCCCCCATGCAACGCGTGCAAAACCGTCACATTGCGCACGAGCTCTTGGGCAAGGGCCTCACGGACGGGGCCCCGAAAAATCCTTTGCAATTCAATCAGCACGGTCCAACAAGTGATGAGGAAGTGAGAGGAAAGTGAAGAAAAAAAGCAATTGTCAGTCAATCAATCACAACCACTGCCTTGCCCGGTACCTTCTTGATGTGTTGGTTGTTAGATATCGAGGCAACCCTCCACTCTCACTCTCACTTGCCCATTTTTCACATTCCCTTGTCTCCCGATGTATACTCGAGTCTAGAGGAGAAATCTTTTTCTCTCCCAAAAACTGAGGGGAAAAAAAAGCCATTCACCAACCCCCCCTTGCATCGCAATTACCGTTTTGTTTGCTGGATGCCGCGGCGCTGGAAACGAGCCCCACTCGAGTCAAACACGATACCACACAGCAACAACGCGACGGCGACGACGAGGGATCGATTGCCAGACAGGAAGAGAAAAGAAAACTACCACCGATTGGGTTCTTAATCTGTTCTCGCATAATTTCAGACTGATCTCCTCCTTACCGTATCTTTTATCTTTTATCTTTTCGTTCCTCCTTCTCACAATTGCGAACACCCCGCGCATTCGAGGACATAGCTAGCAGCAAAGCTCCTTCCTCTTCTAGCTCGCTTTGCTTTTCCTTGTCCACGACCTCACCAAGGAAGAGAGGTTCGCGACAAACCGCAAGATTCCGCGGTTGCGGCCGAGCTCGAGCAACAAACAACGTGGGTAGGTAGTTACTCGGGCAAACAAAACAATCAACGCGAAAGGGGGGGGGGAAAAGAGCAAGACAAAATGCCTTCACCACACACGCCCTCGGCGTCGACGTCATCGTCCCAACCGCCAGTCCCCATCTCCATAACCATCTGCGGCGACGGCGGGTGCGGCAAATCCTCCATTACACTACGCCTCGTGCGCAGTCAATGGACATCGGAATACGACCCCACGATCGAGGACAGCTACAGCATCACGCGGCGCATCGACGGCGTCGTGTACCACCTCTCCCTGACCGACACTGCAGGCCAAGAGGAGTACCGCGGCATGTGGGCGTCGTCCAACCTCGGCGCCGACGCGTTCCTGCTCGTCTACGACATCACGTCGCGCGACAGCCTCGACGCGCTCCAGTACTTCAACGACCTGATCGACATGGAGGCCGAGACGCGGCTGGACAATGCGGCGCGCGCGCGCAAGGCCGGACTAGCGCTCTCCCCAACGGTCGGCAGTCACCCATCCCATTTCGGAAACAGCGGCAACGACAACGGCATGCTGCTGCTCAACGGCGGCGCCGGGTCCGGCGCCAAGATGATCCCGCCCGTCAAGATCATCGCCGGCAACAAGTGCGACCTCCAGGAGAGCCGCCAAGTCTCGGCGGCAACAGGACTCGAGTGGGCGCGCCGGCGCGGATGCGGGTTCATGGAGACGAGCGCGCGGAACGAGGTCAACATTGAGGAGACGTTTGCGCTCATCGTGCGGCGCGTCGTCGAGAGCCGCAAGCTCGCCGAGATGGGCATCATCAGTGACGCCGAGGCCCAGATGAACATGAACTCGCGCGGCATGACCAAGCCGCTTACGCCCCTGCCGTCAGACACCGAAAACGAAAAGGGCTCTTCGGGTAATGGTGGTACGCGCGGCCCCGGTACCAGAGGGCCGAATATCCTTGGTGATCGCGTGGGCAGAGGAGGAAATGGGTTCTGGAAGAAGTTGCGGTGTTGGTGAGGAGAAGAAAGAAAGTTCGGCGGTGGCGGTGGCGGCGGCAATGGCACGTGAGGAAAACACCACACAAAAGGAGTTACTACGGAGTTTGGGGGTGGGAGCGAGCTGGTTGGCTTGTGTGTTTGTTTAACTCGGGTTTTCTGGATGGGAGGGACACCTCCAACGAAGTCTGGATTTCCCCCTTCATTTGCAAAACGGGGTTTGGCTCTGCTGCAATATGAACTTGTTTGAGTCAGTTGTTGGGATTTTTATCAAGTATGGATACCTCTGGCGTTTGTTCTTTTTTTTTTTTTTGTATTTGGTTGTATCCAGACACACACACTTGTTGGCTTGCGGCTTTTTTTTTTTTTCTTTCTTTCTTTCTTTTTTTTTTCAATTTTATTTCATTTTTAGTCTGGCAAGAAAGCCTGAACTTGCACCCCTTATTATTCACCTAGCTCCTTACCTAGGTAGACAACACAACGGAAAACTTTAACTACATCCTAAATCTCTTGGTCTTGGTCTATTTAGTCTGGTCTAATATGATCAGGGTGCTGTCTAGTCTAGTCTAGGGTCACGCACACTTGAGAATGATTTCCTTCTTTTCAAAGTCGATTTCACAACCAGCCCCTGAACCATCGTGGTTTGACGCGCCTGAGCACGGTATACTGGATGCAGCGGTAAAGAGGTGATATTAATCAATCCCCCTTTTCGGGGACTAGAATGATGAGTACCTCTTTTACGCTGCTTTGGTCGAGATAGGTTCGCCCGAATGTTGCGACAGAAATGAGAATAAGGCGTAGAGCGCTGCCACCCGGGAATAAAATGATACCCTCCCCCCTCCTCTTTACCAAAAGCCCAAAGTCCAGTCCATGTTTCGCCATATCATTCCTCGATAAACCCCTGTTCAAATGTCGCCCATTCCTTATGACGCCATGTATCCGTCCCTTCCCATATAAAACCCACCAAAATTCCCAGGCACTACCATGATATATCGCTGTCCTGGTTTGCTCCGATCACCGCCCTCTCGTCTATTTCCTGCCGCTCGTCACCCACTCCCTCCAGCGCTTGTACTCGGCGTACTCCAACTCGTCCTTCCTGCCTTGGTAACGAACCACCTTGAGCTCGACCTCGGCCCACTTGTCCTTCCTCCCCATCCAACCGGCCTTGCGCATCAGGCTGATGACCGTCTCCTCCTTGGTCCACCCCTGCTCCGTCGCCACGTCCGGGAGGTACGTCGCCCCGTACCGCCGTCCGTGGTAGTAGAAGCTGATGCGCAGCCCGTGCTTCCCCAGCTCCCAGTCCAGGGCGTCGTCGGCATCTTCAAAATCGGTCAGGAGCGTCACGGCCACTTCAAGTGAGGGGAGCTCCCGCAGCGAGATGGGGTTGAAGCGCGTGTCGTGCAGCGCAGAGGTGAGTGCGTACGACGAGAGCCCCTCGTCCAGGTCCTGCGCTTCAAACGTGCCGATGCACCCCCGCAGACTTTGGCCGTGTCGCGACGAGAGGGTGTTCCATGTCACGAACAAGGGAGATTCGGTGATAGTAGGCTGAACGGGCGGTGGTGTTGAGGAGACCGAGGTTGCAGGTGTGCTCACACCGGAGGCATTTTGCTGCTGGAGCGACGTGGTGCTCGACGTCGAAGATGATGAGGCGCTTGCCGACGAGGAGGAGGCGGCCAGTCGGCGGAGAGCAGGGAGGCGCTTGGCCAGCTTGCTGTTGGTGTCATCGCCGGCACCGTTTGCAACTTCTTCATCTTCGTCATCCCCGGCACCCGCACTGACGAGGTACTCGGTCCAGGATTTCTGAACCTCGGGAAGGGTCATGGCCTTGCGGCCCTCGAGGTGGGCGACCAGGGCCTCGAAGCAGTAGAGGCAGTGTTCGACTGAGGCCATGGCTGCGGGTCGGTCTGCGGTTTGGGTCGTCTCTTATTCGGTGCGACTTGCTTGCGAGTAAAACGGGCACGATGTTTGGTCTGCCTTTCCAGCGACTTGGTACTTTGAGTCTCGAGCGAAGAAAGAAAGGAAGAAACTCTCCGGCCGCGCCACTGCTCGAGGACAAGATAAAATGAGTTATTAGGTAGCGACACGACACGGACGACTCGGGCAAACCTAGGAATGCCGTGGGGCCCGAGGGAGGGTCTTGGAAGCAACGCGGCGGCGGCGGCGGAGAGAGGAGGGGTAGAGGGGAGAAGGGGTGGAGGCGGGGGATAGCTAGGGTGGGCTATCTTGGGTGAGTAGTGGGCCGAAAGGAGGGGTCATTGAGCTGTCACCTTCGAATCAGGTGGGGCTGGCCGGTTATCGCCAGGGCCCGTTATCGTCGCATCAGCCGCTGGAGCCCTGCCCCACTTGGCGGAGGCGGAACGTTCCAGGCTTCCAGCCCCCTGTGGCCTTCACAGCTGGGCCCGGAGCGTTTGGGCAGCGTCCAGCTTGCCAAAGCAGGCAGTCAAGACAACCTCGGGCTACCGTAAGCTTGAGCGACGTCGTGTCACCTTTTCGACGAGGATAAACATTCATTCACCATCAAGACCTTATCGAATCGGCCCATCCAGGGCCTCGGCATGATGTCCATGGTTTCCACAACGAAGATCCGAGAGTTCCAGACGTAGCAGGCAGAATTTAGCTTCTTCTTGCCTGTAATCCAGGCAACTTTAACGGTGGCTCGATTCACAGTGGGCCCCCAGATCCGAGTTGTCTTCGAAACCACTACGGATACCTTCAAGAGTAGGTACTTGCCTTGTTCGGGAGACTTCTTGGTTGTCTTTCAACGAACAGTAAAATCCACACTATATCGCAACCTTACCTTGTCCAAATTCTACAGGAAAAGCTTTAATCTCATAAGCTTAATCTCAAGCGAGCGACTAAAAGACCATGCACATTGCTTTGCTTGCCCCTTGTTGTGAATGGGCCAGAGCCATCTCAATGATGATCATGACCCTTATATTTGCGAGTTTTTGTCCTGAAGCTCAGGCTGAAAGGTCCCTCTCAATTACCAATTCACATTCCCATTGATTCCATCCAGGGCGATTCAATTGATCCCGGAGAGTCGCACTACTTCATATGTCTCCTCGGCGGTATCTCTGAGTTGCTTAAATAAGGGAAAATATGCCTTTATTCATCTCAAAGACGACGGCCGGTCCCTTTGGCAACTCGGTGACGGCAACCGCCGCTCGTCAGCTCGCCGCGTTGGCTGAGCGATGAAATGGGGTTTCATCTCCCCTCGTCGTTAGGATTGGGATCCCGTCATTGAAATGTGAAGTGGCGGATGTTTTGGAACTCCTGTGGAAAGGATTTGTGAAGCGCGCAAGGGTGGGTTCGACTGCCATTTTCTATCAACACAATGACAACAACAAAACCATGCATGGAAACTCGAGGGCTCGGCACGGACAAGGGGCCTCCCAAGAATGCTGCGACACGGAACAGCGGATAAGATCTGTGTCGTGTTTGAGGTCCCATACCCATACCCATGTGTAGGTGGCCGGGAGAGGGGCTTCCGGCCGTGCAGCTGCTGACGTTCGCGGCTCTGCGCGCCAATGCAGCACTCGAAGCGGACACAATGCCAGTTTCACCCCCTTACCCCAAAAAGCTTCGCCCTCTCCTCAACAGCACTCAAACCCACACCTGGCCGGAAAACCATCCGATGGTTAAGCTGCGTTTTAGCCTGCGTAGACAACAAGCTTAAACCTTACATTGTTACAGCAATGGCAGCGCCGAGACATTGTGTTTTGTTTGGACGTGGCCTTGGGGTCTGGGGTCTAGACCCTGGCCCCCCCCTCTTTCTCTGGCTAGTCCAAGCCGTCGGTTACATAGTGTACACAGTACCTGCAGACTTCCATCTCGGTCAGATTCCCCACCTATAATCCCATATCCCGGACTGGGGCTGGGATGGCAATGTCTGGCGTGTTCCCGGGGCCGTCTCAAGTGAGCTCTGCTCGAGGAGGGATTGGATGACAGCTCTGATGAGGCGAAAGGCTTCCTCACCCCAGCTGAGGGAGAGGCCGGAGAGACCAGCTACGCCTGCATGCTTCCTTGTACCGTCCTGAAACGCATGGTCGTCTATCAATCAGCACTGATCCTGATCTTCGGCCGAGTTCCTGCGATCATATACAAATACCAATTGCCCTCTGGCCCGGCCGTCTAATAACCTCTCTCTTTCCTCCTCATCCCAATCTTTCTCTTGGCGTTTCTGTATCTTCTTTCCATTCTCTTCTCAGCTCAATTATATCCGCTCGTCGCCGGCCGACCCTTTTCCCCTCGCCTTTTTGATCCAACATCTCGTCTCTTTGCCAAGCAAATACCTCCTTCTAATCCATCAACATGAAGTTCACCATCGCCACCATTCTTGCTTTCGTCACTGTGGCGCTTGCCTCTGACCGCAGCTGTACGTTTTCCCATGGAGGCATGGCCATATGCCAAGGGGCCCGAGATACTAACCTCGTCTCCCCCCCCATAGCTCCCTACATCCAGCCCAGGCAGCTCGATATCCAGAACTCGGTCGACCCAAGTATCCCGGCCATGACGGACAGGTCAGGCAACGTCATTCCATTCAACACCGCGAATGTCTACAAGGACGCCACCGCCAAGGGCTTATAAGCGGACCTGCCGCAGCAGAAACATCCATAATAACGACAAGATGAACGGGGATGAGGAGGCGCACCGTCAGCAATGGCAATGGCAATGGCAATGGACTCTTGCCTACACCATACCTCCTCCTAAAATGTCCCAACGCTTTGGGTGACCACAAACACACACACCCGAGCGCGGGTTCTTAATATGAAGTTGGAGAAAGAGCGAGAAATGAGAGAAAAGAAAAAACAGGTTGATCTTTTAGACTTGATGGGTTTCAGCCAGTTTCACTTTGGCAATCGACCAACCAGAGAGGTGTATATTGGGTTTGGAGCTGAGCAGGGTTAGAGGAGCAACAGACCTCTTTTTTTTTTTTGGCTTGCTGCTATTGTCTCCTCTGGGCAGATATTTTTTGTTGCGGGTGCGAAAATACAAATAAACCCCTTATTGGCACTTGCCATAGCCCTGCGTTACGACTGCTGAGTCCCTATGTTGAGGAAACGAGCGGATGGTTGGTGATACTAAATGAATGGAATGGAGTTGGCACAGCTGAGTTGAAGTTCAAAAGAGGGTCTCGTCTTTGGACCAGCAACTGGCTTTTCTCCAGCCGTTTGCCCACCTATGTTGATGAGACCAGTATTTCGAAAAGTGATAGCAAAACAACAAGTCAAATAATACCGGGAAGCGTGCAGCTGATGGAATGAATACCAGCGGAAAGTCGGTATGGCGGGCGCTCGGGAACAAGGTGCTTATCAAGCGCCGCAAGAGACTGACCCAACCTGTCGGGGCCGGAAGTTCCTTGACTCCGGAGTGGGTGGGAGACATCATGGCCAACGTACGGGCTGGATATAGAATCCGGCAAAAGCTGATGAAAACCAAATTGAAAGGCTTTGGCGTTCAAGAGACAGCCAAGAATACCTATCTTGCTTGCCTGTTCAGGCAGTTGAGGCCTTCCCCAATCGCGCCGCCCCACCAGCGAGCTAATAACTTGAGGTCTGGCCAGCGCAGTGAGCAAATGCCACTAAAACAGATCCACAGCAGTGAAAGCTTGATAATTTTTGGGGCAAGTGGGCTCTGGCAGTGGGATCGCATTCCATGATTCCATCTCGTTGGAAATTTGGCAACGACCAAAGACAGTAAAGAGATGAAACGTATTAGGTAGCCACCATGTCCTAGCTCCTGCCTTTGAATTTCTCCTCCTCTTGATCTCCAACTTCCATTTGGGCCGTGAACCAAAATAAAACTAACGTTAGCGGATTCCATGTCGGTTTGCCCACCCTCAGCCAGAAGGCTTCGGGGGTTGTCAGCCCCGTACAATAGCTTCACAGCTCAAAGAGGTAACCCCACCCGCACGCGATGGCTCGCTGCCAATCAGAGTGGGATGGTTTTCGTAGACGCGGGCGACTTGGCGCAGCCAAAACAACGCCATCGTGAGAAGGGCTGAAAGCTATCAGCTGGGGGGGTGCCAGCACGGCCTGTGAGGCTTCCTTCGCTGTACGCCCGCTTGCGGCCTCGGTTTCCAGGTCTCTTTGTGGCTGGACTAAAAAAGAAACAACTTTGAGCTCCCCGGCCCGCCCGTTGTCCGTTGTCTCTCTCTTTCCTCGCATGCCCGTGGATCTGGGTTGTTGTTGTTGTCAGATCGATTGATTGCCTCGTATTGTCCCTGACCGGGACTGAGTGGACAGTCAACAACTATGCTGAGCGCCTGAACTGGAAACTCGGGTGGACGAATAAACACTACCTCAATTGCGACGATAAACCCAAGCCGACCCCTGAGGGATTTTATCCCTTGCGCGTTTAGGAACAACAACAACAACGACTGCGACGACGACGACGGCGGCGATATGTCGACCATTGATCTCGACCAGGTCCTATTTTCACGGGCTGGGTGGCGCCTGAAGTTATTAATACCACTATGGATTTTTCAGGTCGCCGTCCTGCTGTGTCTTATGGGAATATTTGCCTACCGGCTGGCCGAAACGTTCGAGCACTATGAGGAACACGACAAGATGGGCCAGTTGCCCGTTGTCGAGGTCGTGTACGTCTCGATAGTGCCCTTGTGGGGGATTCAGATATGCTGACGCCGATTTTTAGCTGGGAGGGCACGAACGTTGGCTTCAACTTGATCTCTTTGATCCTCAACATTATGGAAATCTCAAAGATGGCGACGGAGAAGCTGACGCCGTTTTTCATGCTGTCCACTCACGCCATCAAGCTCACTCTGGCATTCGCGATTCTCGGACTCGACGTGGTGGTTTATCTCCAGCAGACAGACGCCCATTACTCCATCATCGCACTGGCCCTCGACTGCGGTCTACTGTAGGGCCACCTCCCCCACCTAATAATGTCCCACGAGGGCCCACTGACATTATTTGCCTCTGCCCAGAGCCGCAACACTAGCCACCTTTATCTACTCGCTGAAAACCTTCCGGCGGCTGCTGAAATACGAGGACTACCACATGACTTTCAACTCCAAGCAACACGGGCATGACGGGCTCGAGCTGGGCCACAGCACCACAAGACAGGAGCCGCCCCCATTCAGTACCAATACCGAATACCCCTCCCAAACAGCCGGGTTTTCAAAGAGCGAGATCGACCGGGCGATAGGGGCCGAATTTGGGTGGGGTAACGGCGGCGGCGTAGGCGGACATGTAAACCGTTCCAACAGTGTCGTCAGCAGCGGCGTCGTGCACAGCAGGAAGGCAGAGCAGAGGCAGAGCTGGGTCACGGATAGCGGGACGGTTCCGCCTGACGGAGCGCGCACCAACAACAACGACGACGACGACGACGACGGTACAGCGACCGTGCGGGGCAGCTATGACGGGGCACGTCATGCGAGTGTCCCGGTTGTGATAATGTCAGAGCAACATGAAGACGACAATGACGATAGTCAGGCGCTTTTGTTGGATCAGGGCCCGCATGGGGCGAGATGAGGCAGCCTTTCGACGGCTATTCACGAAAGGGGGTCGTTTCAGCGGCCAGGACTTGTGTTTTTCATTACCGGTTAAAGGTATGGGTAGCCGGAGTTTTCCCTTTTTTTTTTTTGGGGGGGGGGGGGGGGGGGGGGGTTTGGTTTAAAATAAGCAAAAAAAAAAATATGGTGGTGTTAAAAATTTTATTTTTTTGTTTTTAATAAAATTTTGTGTTGTGACAAGAACAAACAGTTAAAAAAAAAAAAAAAATAAAATAAAAACACAGAAAAAAAAAAAACAACAATC
>JAPDFK010000137.1:0-111117 GCA_027569635.1 Lasiosphaeriaceae sp. G1095
CCCCCCCCCCCCCCCCCCCCCCCCCCCCCCCCCCCCCCCCCCCCCCCCCCCCCCCCCCCCCCCCCCCCCCCCCCCCCCCCCCCCCCCCCCCCCCCCCCCCCCCCCCCCCCCCCCCCCCCCCCGAAGGTGTGTGCTCAGTAGACGGAATCCGATTTTGGGGCGGCGCTGTCTGGGCGTCTGATCGCGTGGGGAGGTGGGTGTGATGTGATGCAATAGGTGAGTGGAAAGTGGGCGTGGGTGTGGTGGACGTGCGTTGCGTAGCCGACCGACGGACTTGGAAGTAGCAGAGGTGAGGTGGGTTAAGTAAAGGTAAGGCAGGTCCCAGTGATTGTTGGACCAGCGGGAGCCTCAGGTCGTCAGGTCGTCCTTTCTCCGCGCTTCGGGCACTGATGACGCTGGGGGGAGGGAGAGAGTTAAAACCGCGAAATGCTACCAGGTGCAGCGGCGATCATAACACACGCAGCGGACTGCGGGAGATTTGAGACGTCGAGTTGGTATAAGGTATGGGCTGGTGAGATTGCTGAGGGCTTGGTGTGTGGCAGGTATGGATGGTATGGAGTGAGTTGAGTTGTTGGAGGTCGTGGCAAGCAGCAAGCTCCATTCAGCAGGAGTCTACCGCAGCACCGCAACACCGCAGCCTAACAATTTCAGGTGCCGCCGTGCTGGGCAACGCAACGCAACCGCTCCGCTGGGGGGTTCGGTTGGCAGGCGGGGGCAGGGGTAACGATTTTTTTATCCTTGGCCCAAAGTCAGCGCTGTACATACATACATACCTACTTACTCGGTATGATTTTTAACTTTTTTTATTATTATTATTTTGGTCTAGCTAGCTTTGGCAACCCTGGTGAAGGAGTGCAGAGTCGCACATAAACCCAAAGACTTGATCTGATAATAACTTTACCACACGCACAGACGATTCTATTATTCCAAGTCATCGGTCGACTGATTGCGTACGAGTACATGTAATGTCTTGTACCTAGAGTATTTACACCCACGTGAGGGGCAGGCAGCACCAGCCGAATGAACTGGGCCAGAGGCTTGGAAAATCTCGATTGCGCCAGTAACTTATACCTTCGGCTCAGACGTCGAATTAATTCCCAGCCGTGACAGCAGGCTGCTCTGCTCACATGACTGACTGGACTGGCGGGGCATTTCTATCCTCCAGTGTGAGTGAGCCTTTACTAGGTACCCCCTCTAGCCTCGGCCTATGCACATACATTTACGCCATGTTGAGCCAATGATGGCGCTTTGTTTGCATTCTAACCACTGTTCTGAGAAAGGTGCTCTCATTAATCACATTCAACAACTTAAAACACGAGCGCCCACTATTTCACATTACTTCATAAGGATGTCTCGAATAAAGAGCGGCGCGCTTGTAACAAGATGCTCACGGCCCCCAGTATGGTGAAGGGATGAGCCGTTCTAATTCATACTTTTCATCTCCTGCCCTCCGTCACCCTCGTCTGGGTGACCATTCGAAGTTTGGTCTTCAGTGTGACTACTTGAGCCACCAGTACGATTCCTCCCAGTGCTCGGGTTGGACCCGCCCCCGAAAACACCTACAATAGCCAATCCAGATATTTTGTCTTGCAACATGGCAAGCGCGCCAGGCATCTCGCTGGTACTCGAACTACGGTTCAACGTCGGCGGACTCCTTGTCTCAGATGTTAAAGCCTCGTGGGCCGACTCCACGCCGATGAGCACAGACTGGCTGGAAGTCAAGGCTGGTGGTTGGGGACTTCGGGCGGGGCTCATTGATTCTCGTGACGTTCGCTCCGACTGATTGCTTGTGTTGTCTCCAACGGACAGGTTTGGCTCGGAAAGTCCAGATGACGTCTGTTGTGCATAGGCTGCCACACGCTCTGCTGCCGCCGCCGAAGCGTTGAGGGCGCCGTTCATCTCATCATCGGTGCGGTTAAAAACCTGGTGCCACCATCGCACCTCATCAAGGCGCGGGAACACAAGACGCTCGCGCCCTTTAGTATGATCATCAACTGTCGGGTCGTATTGGTCGTTCGTAAACTCTTGACGGCGGCTCAAGAAATAAGACCATACGCTGCGTGTGCGCTCCTCTAGTTTAGTTTCATGCCGCTGTCGCTCATTATTGAACAAGAAGGTGCCGTATTGACAGGAGTAAACATGGTACAGCAAACGGCGTAGGAACCGCTCGTTGAACTCGAAACGGGTCGGGTGCTGTCGGAGAAGTTGATATGTTGCGTCCAGAAACTGGTGGAAGACGGGCGAGACGTCCTTGAGCCTCGTTGCCTGTCCTTCTGCGACAGGTACAGCTTCCTGCTTCGCCTCGTCGACAGCTGAAGCGTCATCGGTATCTGTCGAGTTCTCCTTGTCATTGGTGAGGTTCTTGCTCCAAAACCGTTTCGCGCTCGCCAGTGCATTCTCGATGGCATCTCCGCGCCCATCGTTGTCCCCAGGCTTGACGGCTGATCCAGCCAGCGCGTCACTGTCTGATGTGAACCAACTTTCGTGGCTTAGATGGCCAGACCGCAGTTGAAACATATGGCCAAACGAGAGCCAGTCCTTCTCTACCAGTACAATAAAGCCCTCGAGTGTGCGGTAATATGGGTCTAGCATTAACTGGGCGAGTGCACTCAGCTGACTTGTTCGATCCCAGCCGTCGGAGCAGTGAATGAGCACGTGGGAATGCTGGATTCCGACTTGCCGGGCGATGATAGCAGACCCGTCAAGGATGCCGGTGATGTGCTTCAACCACTTACTCCGGACCAGGAGGTCTCGGTTGGGCGGAAAGGGAGATATATCAGCGTCCTTGATAGCGCTGACAACCTTTTCCAAAGATTCCCTCATGACATGAATATTGTCTATATTGAGGAAAACCTTCTTGGCAAATCTGTAATAGTCCATATTTTCTGAGCCCATGCCTATCGCTTGCATAGCATACGAGTTGATGGCGGGGCGAGCATCAACGATCAGGTTGTGTTGCTGGGCGCCGTATATCAGCCTCTTCCCCGTTTTCTCGTCGTAGAATGCGTTGCCAGCAATGAGCTCATCCTCGATCCGCTCCGTCTCGGACAGCGACATGTCGACCTCAACGCTCTCGGCACTTAAATCCACATGACTCGAGTCCGGGCTCTGGTCCGCATTCGCCGACGGAGGGGCGTCGATAAAGTCTGACGCGGCAGAAAAGCATGCACCAACTAGACGTTCATCTTGGATACTGCGCTTCATCCTGAGTCCCACAAATGGCTGCGAGCTCCTGGTTATGGTGCAGTTGTTGATGGGGTGGAGGTAAGAAAGGGTAGGTATGCGGGCGCGAGAGCGAAAGTTGGCAGCATACTTGAGCGTATTGTCCGATATCTTGGACGGCACGACAAGAACCGCCGGATAGGTTGGGGAGAAGCTGTAGTCCTTGTTTATTGCAGTAATCCTCCAGCCTAGATCCGCAGCCTTCTCGCTTATCCCCTGCCGTCGAAACTCGGCCTTTGCATCGTACACGTCCCAGCCATTGATCTTGCGCTCGGGGGAGCCCGGAGGAGGGGAGAAGCTGAACGCGAGGAGCTTGTCTACGCTCCCCAACCTACACGTCCTGGCCCGAATGAAGTCAAAGGCATCGCGAGCCTGCTTGTCGTCTGGAAAGTTGAAGCTGACGTAGGTGAAGTCTCGGAACCGGATACGAATCGACGAGGGAATACCGCTCGAGGGGGGTGTTGGGCGCAAAACACACTGAGAGATGACGTGGAAGGCGAACCATACTTGCTTCACCTGCTTCTTCAAATCGGGGTCTGCAGAGGTTATCGAGTCGGGGGGGAAGCGGAAGACGAGGTGGAAATCATTAAGTGCCAAATCGCCAAGCTCGGGTTTCCCGCCCCGTAAGGCATGTATGTCGGAGTAGACCTAGCATTTTGCTTTGCGTTAGCAGAGATGGAAGAGACCAAGTTTAGTGAAGGGGTATACATACATGCTTTTTATGGGGCGCCGCCATGTTTAAGCTACACCAAGCAGGTAATAAAAATAAGTTCAGGGGAGTCGGGTTTCGAGGTGTCCGTCGTCGTCAGTCGTCCGCTCGGGCAGACCGGCTTGACGATGGGGCGGGCAGAAAGGGAGGCTTTGGGGAAATGAGGGGCAGTTCAGGCGTTCCAATTCATGGACAAGAGACAGCTCATGACCAGCAGCAGTAGCAGTAGCAGCAAAAGAAGAAGAAGAAGAAACAAGCACCGAGACGCCCTCCTTTAATATGTGATATGGTGCTGTTTGCTGTACAGGACGTGGAATCACACGACCAAGGTCTGCACGCTACTTCACGACACCGGAGGCTGCGAGTGAAGTCAGCCTCGAACGGAACCTCCAACACTTGCGCTTGACGTACAAACTCATCGATGGACCCCACCCCTCCAGGTTCCTGCACTGACCACAGCCTGACAGCCTGACAAGATGAGGCAGCGGCCAGGGCCCCCACAGCTAGATCTAGTATCACCCCTCTGTTTTCGGCACCCACACCCTGCGAAAAGTTCGCTTGCTGTGATTGGCGGCTGCAAACCCTACTCCACAGCTGCCCGAAAGGGGAAAGACAGCCCACCAAGAATTCGCAAAAAGAGCTGCGCAGGTCGAATTTCCCCCCATCTCTTGAAAAGTTGGGTGAACACCGCAAGAAGGCATCCCGTCAATTTCCATCACAATTGAAGCCTTCCGGACGCTCAGAGCCAAACCGAAACCATGGCTGTTCCCGGCACCCAGATGTAAGCCTGAAAATCCAATTATACGGCCTCGTGGCAGTCAGCCCGCTGTGTGTGCCCTGCGGGCAGCAAAAAGGGCACGATGCCAGCGAGGTTCAGGTTACTGAGGTCGAGGTCGACGACGAGAGGGGCAGGCAAATGCTGACTGGTGTTTTTTCTCCCCACAGTTCCAAGCGCAGAAAGTTCGTCGCCGACGGTGTCTTCTATGCCGAGCTGAACGAGTTCTTCCAGCGTGAGCTGGCCGAGGAGGGCTACTCCGGCGTTGAGGTCCGCGTCACCCCGACCGTCACCGACATCATCATCCGCGCCACACACACCCAGGAGGTTCTCGGAGAGCAGGGCCGCCGCATCCGCGAGCTCACCAGCTTGATTCAGAAGCGGTTCAAGTTCCCCGAGAACTCGGTCTCCCTCTACGCCGCCAAGGTGCAGAACCGCGGTCTTTCGGCCGTTGCCCAGTGCGAGTCCCTCCGCTACAAGCTCCTCAACGGCCTGGCCGTTCGTCGTGCGTGCTATGGTGTTCTCCGCTTCATCATGGAGAGCGGCGCCAAGGGTTGTGAGGTGGTTGTTTCCGGAAAACTGCGCGCTGCCCGCGCCAAGAGCATGAAGTTCACCGATGGCTTCATGATCCACTCCGGTCAGCCCGCTAAGGACTTCATTGACAGCGCCACAAGGCACGTCCTGCTCCGCCAGGGTGTGCTCGGAATTAAGGTCAAGATCATGCGCGGCTCTGACCCCGAGGGCAAGGCCGGCCCCCAGAAGTCGCTTCCCGACGCCGTCACCATCATTGACCCCAAGGAGGAGACCCCCGTTGTGCAGCCTATCAGCCAGGATTACGGTGCCAAGGCTGCCCAGGTTCAGGCTGCTGCCGAGGCCGCTCGTCAGGAGGAGCAGACCGGTGCTGAGGAGGAGGTCGCCGCCGATGAGCAGTAGGTTAACTCGTCGGGTAGAGATGATCCTTCGGGCGAGCCTGCTCTCAATGGATATCATGGACATGACAATCCAGTTCCCGAACCGGATTCGATCCAAAACGATGAGTGGTAAACACTCAGGCCATGGTGACTGGTATTTCTTTGATGCGCATAAGAAGCTCAACATGGTTGTGGATGGACGGGTTACATGGCGTCAACGTTTACTCATAACGCATTTGCATTGAGACTGCGAAAAGGGAAAAGGGATGGATTTGTTCTTTGGGAGGTGGCTTTGTAACTACCGACACATGAAATCCATGGAAAGAGCAGCCACGTTAAGATGATCCCGATATCTGCCAGGGAAATATAACCGTGAACCAACTTGATTGTGTGTATGTGAATGTGAGCTTTAGCTTCCCCCCCCGTATCTTGCTGGGTTGTCGATTATCCCTCAGAGCGGCACATAGCCCATCTCCTCTCATTCGGCTCATATGTATTTGCTTCCGGTTTTCACCAACTTCTACCAAGGAATCCCGAGGCTGAAATTGTATTCTAATCATTTTAGAACTGGCAATGTGATGTTTACTGTCAATGCGGAAACATGTGTCCATCCATATCTCGGATGTCATTCGCCAGAAGAACAAAGTATCGCGTGTTGTCTATTCTTTCCTCTGGCTACCTAAATACTGATTCCTGTTTCGAGGTCAGATATGCAGGCGGTTGGTTGGGTGGATATTAATTTACTTTTTCAGTAGGCTATAGGCATGTCATATCCCTGATCTTTGTCGGTTGGTTTTCTGTTATTTCCGAGTTTCGTATGTCTGTCTTGAGCCTTTTGCTTAAACGACCAACGACCAACGACCAATCTACTTCCTGTTTATTTATCAAGTACCTAGAATCTAGACTGTCCGAACACTAGCTTCCCTTTACCCATTTATTTCTTTAGACAAGTCAAAATGTGACTAGGTAGGCAGGTAACGAGGTACGTATATTACTTTCTACCCACCCCCTCCAGCTAGCTCTACACCATTCTGTCTTGTTTTATGTCGTCGTGTCTTTTCTTTCCCGCCAAATTAACAAAAGATACATACATACATACATACATACATATGTGTATATATATGTCTATACATATACATGAATTGGAAAGACATCTATGTGGCGGTGGTGGTAGCAGCAACAGCACAAGAAGAACTTCAGCAATGCACCCCCCTCCCTCCCCCTGCAAAACAGAAGGAGAGAAGCCAATACAGGCAGATAACAAAACAAAACAAAAGTCAATGATATGTATACCAAATAAACGCCAAGTGTCATAGTGTTTGAAAATAACCCCTTCCTGTTTTCTTTTCATGACTCCCCATACCAATTTGGAGAGGACAACAAAAGACAAAAGAATTTGCAGCACAGACCAGCCCAAGAAAAATAATCAAATAATGCCTACCGCCCCTCCCTCGCCTCCTGACCCCAAATAATAGTGTGCGTGCGGGTGTGTATGTGTGTATTGTTGTCGTTGGTTTCCGTTTGTGTCCACCGCCCAAATCCCACCGCCTATCCCTTCCCATGGTATTTCATTCATCCGATCTAAGCTAGGAATGGGGGAAAAAATTGCAAAGATTTCCCAGTCCGGTTGTTCTGGAACGCGGGGCGCCCTGCCATGCAAATGCGGTGGTGTCGTTGGTGGTCGTAGTGGAAAATATACAAGGTGTGTGTGTGTGATGTCCATTGTTGGAACTGTGTGCGATAAATGATATAGGGCAGGGCGAAAGGAGAAGACCGAATATGAAAAACGTAGCATGTGACGACGCGCACTCAACCCTCTCTCTCAAATCGAGAAGGTGATTATGATTGGTGAAAGAGCCCAATGGTTTGCGTATCACCTGTCTTCCCCTTTCCTGGGTTGCATTTCTATCGCCTCGTTATACGGCTTTGGGGTAAGGTGACTCCCGCCGTTTGTGTGTCCGTTCGGCTGTTGATGGCTCCCTATCATGGGCGACCGCGGGTCATCCTCGTCTGTGTCCTCTGCGAGATCTGTCAGCCCAAACCCTGCGGCCTCCTCCTCATCGTACGCCCTAATTAGTCCGTCTCGGTCCCCGGCCCGATTGCTCCCTATGCTCATTCGATGCCCTTGAGACCGCCTCGCCTCCATGCTCATGCGGGTCTGGAGGCTCGAGATCATGTCGGTGCCGGTAGAGTCGCCACCATTGCGTCGGGCCAGTGATTTCGTCCCGTGGGGGTCGTAGCGGCTCAGGTTCAGGAGGTAGACTCCTGTGAAAGTGACCAGGAAGCCGCAGACCAAGGATAGTGTGCTCACGACGTCGGTGGTGTTGAAACCGCTGAAAAGAATGAAGGAGGCGCAGAGGGTTGCCGTCGTGAAAGTGACGTAATAGAGCGGGTTTACACTATTCTTGGGAGTGAGCACATACAGCAACTTGACGCAGGGTTAAGTTGACTGAGCCTTACATATTGGTGGGAAACTGGCTGAGAGCCTTATTAAAATAGTTCATCTGTGTCAAGATGCAGACGGCCGTGATAATCATAAACACGTAGGTAGAGGGATAGACGAATTGGTTGTTGCCGGCAAATGTTAGCTTCAGGGCCATGCCGAAGGCCTTGACGGACATGACCGAAATGGAGCCGACGGTTGAGCAGATACTAAGGTAGATGAGGGGGTTACTCCTGCCGTAGATAGGCGCAACCTTGTAGATCATGACAGCGGCGAACACGCAGACAACGGTGGCGTAGAGCAGGAACCCTAGATGACAGTCAGAAAACGAGAGCGGTCGAGGCGTGGCAGAGAGAGGTACCTGGTTGGATCGCATAGTTGAGAATCTGATCAATCCTCTCGATCTCCTCGTCAGGAGGCGCGTGGAGGACGATGATAACGGCCCCAATTAGGCAAATGGCGCTTCCCAGTTTGCCCAACGTCCCCAGCTCTTCATTGAGGAAGTAGGACCCCAGTACGGCCCCTACCAAGACAGCGAGTGCTCCGAGGGGGGTGACGAGAATGGCTGGCGCAAAGGCGTATGCCGCAAAGTTGAAGATCTCTCCGATTGCCACTATGTCCCGCAGTCAGCTTTCTCGTGTTCTTGTCGCGGTAGTTCGGGGCGTCTCATACAACAACCAATGCCCCCCCACCATAGTGGATTCTTCAGGTAGATGTACCCATCACCTTCGAAGCCGTGCCTTTCCTCTGCTTGAATTAATCCCTAGAGGAAGAGAGACGCCGGGTTAGCGCAACTGTTGCTGTGTGCCTTGGGCGACGTGCCATTCGGGATGCCGGTGGCTGGCATCGCAGGGTGCTGCCGAGGGAAGCTTACTTTCTTCGTGATCACAAAACTTGTGCCTGTGAAGAGTTGTCAGAATCGACATCACGGTCAGTGGGTGCTGGATAGATAGAAAGAAAAGAACCCCCCCAAAAAAGGCAGGGCTGGACTGAGAAGCGCATACCAATTGCTAAACTTGACGATATGGCCAGCGCCAGACCGATATATCTGTCAAGCCCCCGACGTCAGAATATGCGCCCACCGCGGTTACGGGCGACGTGGCAGGACCATACTTTTCTTCTAACATCATCTTCGCAAAACGAGTGCGGCAGCAGCAGATGCGCTGCCTTGACTGGTGAGTCGACGACGACGACGGCGACGACTACGATGAGGGCAGGTCTCGAAGGAGGGACGAAGGATTTGGTGGTGTTTTGCCGCTCGCGCCGGGCGAGATGGTCCCTGGAATTGACGGGTCGGTTGGTCTAGGGTTACGGCTCAAGGGATTTCAGGCCCGCCAACAATACATTCGCACGCTCTTTTCTTGGCCGACGGCGGCTGGGGGAGGCGAGGTGAGGTGACGTTCGCGGAGTGAGGCCGATTGCCCGCTCGTCCAAGTGTGTGCGTGAGGATTCGTATGTCAGGTTGTTGAGGTTTCCGGTCTGTTTAGCGCAAAGACAGCTTCTTTGGAGGTACAGCACAGTGGTTTCACTCGAGGCCCCTGCTGGGTGGTGCGAAAGTCTGGGGACTGGCGGTTTCAAGAATCAGAAAACCCCTGTCCGAAAGATGGGACCCCCTGGCGAGCTGTGACCTCTCCTCCCTGCCTCCCTGCCTCCCTGCCTCCCTGCCTCCCTGCCTCCACCCACTCACAGCACCTGAGCCCCGAACTGAATCTGATTTGCCTGTCAGCCACCCGCCCACCCACTACTGGCACGAGCCAAACCATACCCGTCACACACGCGGCTGACGTGGTTTTTAGTTTCGTTTGCTCTGGGAAACGAGCCTGGGAGGGGAGTCTCGGGAGTCTAGGTTGATGGGCTCTCGGCGACCGAACCCCCCAAAGAAGGGAGATGGGTGAAAATAAATTGTGCTATCCCACCGCAAATTAACTGTTCAATGTCGCAGAGACACTCTTATTTTATCCATCCCACTTTCCTGTACTTTTTTTGCCATTCATCTGAAAGCTTGGCCAGCGTTTCCATCTTGCAGCTGTCATACTCTGTCTGTATGGTAAACTAGAGTGCGATCACTACCATATGCATACCTGTTGTCAGGGTTGTTGGGCAAGATGTAACCCGTAAATAAGTGCTAAGGTTTACTTTAGTGAGTGGACCCAGTGAAGCAAGTTCCTCGGCAGGGCGATTTGAGGGTCAACTTTGTCCACGTCGCCTTTTCTACTTTGGTTGAGGCGCGCTCGCTCCACTCATCGAAACATTTCTTGCAAGCTCAAAATTCAAGGCCCATAGCGTGATTGCGGGGTCTTGTCCCACGAGGCTGCGGGTGCCCATCTCTTGTATCGGATTCTGCCGTCCTCCTTGGGAGCAAACTGACGATGGTGATGAGACGTCGATCGCCTCGGTGGTGCATCCCCTTGGTCTGCAGATCCGGCCGTTTCTCGCCCAACCGCGGTCCCCATTGAACCTGCTGTCGACTCTTGAGAGTACTTTGACCGTATGCACGATGCTTGCTCAAATAGGAAGGAGGTAGACTTGAGCGTAGTCTAGTTCTAGAGATACCTCAGCTGTAGAAGCTAGAACTAGCATCCGATGTCAAAATTGCCAGCCTTCCTCCAGTCCCGCAAATATTGTGGCGGAGCAGCCTCCCAATGGTATGTATACTAGCGTTACAGGATTGAAATCAGAAATCATACAGCTTCCCCAAAACGGCAACATTAATCTCGTATTGTTTGTGATAATTACGGTCACAGAAGGGTTCATATACGGAAAGCACGAGATTTATATCGGGAACTAAGTCTTCTAGTTACCGGTGTCGGGCCGACGCGCTTTCGGAACCGTGAAGCCACCTTGCCAGCTTGTCCTCGGCATCCATCCAACAAGAGAAGAAAGGGAGAAACACGCTGACTACCGCCAAATCATTGACCAGTCCGTCCTTTCTGACTTTCTCGGCCCAACTCAACCGTTTTCCTGCATGTTAGAACGCCAGCCAACGGGAACGGAACGTATTCCGGCATTCCCATAAAAGCCAAGGTCTATAACCTATGAATCGCCCCAGACGCCACCTGTGATTCCACAACAAATATAATACAACGCCGCCTTCGGCCTTCCTAACGCCTTTTCCTTTGCTGGAGATAAACTCCATGATTCCCTATAGTGCTACATGTGATAACATGGTGGTGGTACGTGTGCGGCGGGTTGCTAGCCTGTCGGCAGAGAGTGTTCCTGCAAGACTCAAGTGTCGTTATCGGCTCATCACACTCGAGATCCGTGTTGGTTGACAAGCGCCATCAGATCGCAGCAAATATGCAGATTCCGGTAGGGCGTTGCACTCTCCCTGATAAATGTCGAACTAAACTTACCTTTTTAGAACCTCAAGCGCTGCTGGCTGCTGGCCGAGATTTGTCGATGTGAATTCACCTTTCCCGGAAAAGGATGGGGATAGGGGGTGATGAAGAAGAAATAAGAAAAGAAAGAGCGCTTGCGCGGGTTAGCTCACAGCATGCAGTTGAACTCCAGCCATGCTGAGTTAGATCTGGTTTTCGGAGAAAAAGGGGAGGAGTAGGATCGGTGCATGGTCCGAGTCTCGCGATCAAATCCGACGACGCTTGTAGTCTGCGTTTTTTTTTCCAAGTCAGTCTCGGTTCCTTACGCGACGAGGGTTCCAACATACCGGTTTCATCAGCAAGACTCTCCTCTTCGTCAGTTCTACTTCTCTTCCATGTGATGCTTGATGGGGACGGGGCGGTTTCTTTTTGTTCTGCATCATCGTCCTCGTCCGCATCATTTTCCCAGTCTATCTCATCATTGCCGCCCCCAAGCGCGTCAGCCCGGTCTGGGCTGGCTTCTTCTACTGCGAAGGACTCGACAGCTATGTCATTTTCTTCATAGTCAATCTCGTCGCCGTTGATAGTCGAGGTCACACTCGTGTGGCTCGATATTGTTGCTTGGGCAAGACTAGGATCGACGCCATTATTGAAATGTTGAATGGCGGAACCGGGTGTGCCTTGGGCAACGGGCGTCGTTTTTTGCTGCGATGGTTCTTCCTCTCGAATGCGGCCGATACCTTCGATCTCACCACCTGCATGCTCGGCAGTCTGGTATTCACCTGTGAAATCGTCGACATCGTCGACATGCGGCTCATAGAGCAGGTCTTGAGCATGGTCTTCTTCAAGGCGGATCGTGTCGTCGTTGTCTAGTGAGCAGGGGTCAGTACCGTTTTGAGAAAAAAGTATAAGGTTGTGGTCCAGTGTGCGAGAATGCAGTTTTCCTGCTTGCTGTATCAAGATCTTGTGTAGGATCGGTGGAACATCGCTAGTGTCTGATTCCGACTCCTGTGTGGAGGAGAATGAAAGTGTACCATCTTCAAAATCTGAGCAGTCGGTATCCCACAATTTGAGGTTCTGGACAGCCTCAACCGCGGACTGCTTCGTGGGGTACGCTGAACTCGGATTACGTCGAGGTCCGAGTGTTTGGACTGCGGATTCTTCATCGTCTGAATAATCGATGAAAAACTCGTCGTCATCTGCATCCCAAGACGAGCCAATTCGAAAGAGGGTGCGGTCGGCTGAAGCAACGAAAGAAGGTAATTTACCATTTGAACTTGATTCTAGCGTAGACCCAGCACCGGCGTCGGTAGCTGTCGGTTCGTCTGTGAAACCGCCCAACTCATCACCAAGTGGGTGTACGGATAGCTCCTGGACGGGCTGCTCCAGGTTCTGCTGCGAAAGATCATTGTCGTGTAAAGTCCGATCAGCCGCGACGCTCTCCTTCAGGTCACCGGAGACGTCCAACTCAGCTTCCGTATAACCCACATCCTCGTCTGCTGTGTTATGAGCCTGATCGTATTCGTCGTACTGAATTTCCTCCAAGTCTTCTTCAAGAGTCACCTCATCACCGACTTCAAGGATATTCATTTCTGCTGCATCCTGCTGGCGTATATGGGTCTGCAAATTGGAACCCTCACCCACAACGTTGCTTCCACCGCTAGGAGCTTCCTGAAACTTAGCAGCACTCTTGGTCACGGTGATGCCTTCCAGAAGTGCTTGATCATTTGTGGTATGAGCATTGTCTTCATCAGCTTCACCGGCATCATCAGCCATATCGGCCACATTGCCGTCCGAGTACTCTTCATCCGAGGTATCATGCTGTGCTTGTTCATATTCGCTTGACTCGACAGGAAACAATTCACCCACGTCTTCAGATGCCTCGCAAAGCACAGACTCAAGCATGGATTGAACCCCGTCCTTGCCCTCGAGCAGCCGAACAAAACGCTCTTCAGGGTCTTGGCGAATCAACAGGTGCAGGACAAGCTTTGGGGAATCGGCCGCATCAGTAGCGGGCAATGTGTTGTAGAAGTTGAGAACCTCACGGAAGGTCCTGGTCAAGAACTTCTTTCTCGACTTCTCGCCGAATTCTAGGGCCGGCAGCTTAACCAGAGGCGACTCAACACGAATAAAAAGTTCGTCGTGATCGCTGCAGTCATAAGAGACGATGTCACGAAGCAGAGAGAGAAATGTCGACAAGGGACCGTCGAGTGCCTGAATGTTGGAGAGGAAGTACGTATCGGAATCGTCAGAAGCGGTTCCGAAAAGGGAGTAACGGCATTTATCGTAGTATACTGGAATATCGGGGACCGCCGTGCCGCCAATATTCAAATCGTCAAGACGAAAGCCTGTAATCTTTTGGGCATCCTGCTCCTGTGCTTCGTGGCTCTCATCATTCAGGGTATCGGCAGCCAGGCCGCTTTCGTCGTTGAGATCGGTTGCATCTTCTCCATTTGGTTGGACCAGGTCATCATGCAAGAGCATGTCTTCACCAAGTTCCTCGAAATTGGGATCTGGGCCACTCGCCTCGCCCGGCTGGACTTCAGGCATTTCACCCTGCACGTCTAGAGCCTCGGGGGAAAGCCCGGGGTTGCCCTCAAACAGGTCGGTAGACAGGCTTGGATCTGCAGGTGCAGGTTCTGTAGCTTCCACATTGGGAGCCACAATGGGCGCGATGTCTATGTTGGTGGGCTGGTCATCTTCGTATTCGATCTCATCGCGATATTCAAGGTCGAGGCCTCCGCTAAGATCTTGCGCTTTCTCGGCAGTTTGCGGGTGCTCGTCCTCAGCTTCCTCAGCGTGACTAGCTTGTGCATCGTCGTCCTCGTAGCCGATCTCGAAGTCAGCGGAGAGATTTGCGGCCGAGTCTTGACCATCTTTTCCTGTATCAACGTATTGGGCATCATTGTCGTACGTTCCATCGAGTTGGAAGTCGAACTCGTCGACCTCACCAGTATCAAGCTCCAGCGGGTAGTCCTCCTGGGCAAGGAGACCCTCCGCCACATAAGTTTCAGCCTCCTCCATGGTGGCTAGCCCGTGATCAAAAGGAAAATCGCAGGCAGATGTATAAGGAGAGCAGTTGGCGGTGCTTTCACGATTAGATCGCTGCAAAAGGGCTCCACGGGCTCATTTTCGGAAATAGAAAATGGGCGGAAATGGATGGCGTGCTCGTCGTGGAGCGGGAGGAGGTAGTCAAACAGGTGAGCAGAGGCTGAAATCGGATGTTGGAGGGGATCTGTGGTGGTTGAGAAAGGGTCGCTGTGATGGTGCGATGCGTGTGCAATGTAATTTCGCGTCCGACGCGGTTAGGTGGAAAAGGGAATGGAGGGGTATGTATGGCGGTCCAGGTAGAAAATCCGACAGATGTCGTCGGAGTCAAGCTTTGCCTGCCTGCCTGCCTGCACAAAAGATCCGGGTGGGAATTGTTGCCCACTGCAGCACTCGAAAGAGGGTAGAAGAATTTACGGCGTGAGCCCAAATCTCCAATAAAAGTCGAAGGGTGAAGGTGAAATCCTTAACGAAGGGGGAAATATGGGCAGGTCAGTCGCAGGTACTGACGAGAAGAAGGTGAGCCTGATGTTGGCGGTTCGGAAAGTTGAAGGAAGAAGGAAGTGAAGTGCTGAGTGCAAAAGGTGCATGAAGTTGATGGGCAGGTGGGATGACGGACGGATAGTACTTTGGAGGGGTCCCGTTTCGGGTTTAGCGCCTGATATCAATTTATTGGGTAATTAGCGGGCAGGTGAAGCTCCCATCCCTGCCAGCTGGCAGCCCCTCGTCAGCCGGGGGGAGCAGTGACAGCGCCTACAGGCCAGCACATCAACGACCAGTTCACCGATTCAATTCAAGCCACTTCGAGGTGTGTGCACTTGCTGTACTAGCTTCGCGAACACAACCAGCAGCCAGACAGACAGGCGCCCTCTCCACGCCACCTCCCACTCCCACCTCCCACCGAAACGTCGAAGCGCACGACTGCTGCTGTCGAAGATGGTATTTATTCCGCCGCCCAGCCATGTGCGCTGCGCTCACCTACTGACGGGGCGCGCCCACCACGACCTAGGTTATCCTCGCTGCGTCCATCTGTACTCGCGGCGGCAAGGCCGTTCTCGCCCGAGCTTTCCACGACATCAAGCGCACGCGCATCGAAGCTCTCCTCGCTTCTTTCCCCAAGGCCGCTGACTCGGGAACACAGCACACGACCGTCGAGCAGGACAATGTCCGATTTGTATACCAACCACTGGACGAGCTGTACATGGTGCTCATCACCAACAAGCAGTCCAACATTCTCCAGGACATTGACTCTCTTCACTTGTTCGCCCAGGTGGTGACCAGCGTCTGCAAGACCCTGGACGAGCGCGAAATCCTCAAAAATGCCTACGAGCTTCTCAGCGCATTCGATGAGCTGGTCACGCTCGGGTACCGGGATAACCTGTCCATTAGCCAGATCAAAACCTTCTTGGAGATGGAAAGCCACGAGGAGCGCATCCAGGAGATCATTGCTCGCGTACGTACACCGCGGCTTTCGCTGGTCATATGGTCGCTGACGCATCGCAGAACAAAGAACTGGAGGCCACCGAGGAACGCAAGAGGAAGGCCAAGCAGTTGGAGATGCAGCGCAAGGAGTCTGGGAGAAGCGGGCGCAGTGGTATGCCCCGAACACCCGTCTACCCAACATATACCCCTCCCGTCCGACCAGCGGTTACCGAGACGTTCGACACCTACGAGGCTGAGAAGAACAAGAACAAGTATGTCGCAAGCAGCATTCCCCTATTCATTGCATCAGGACTAACAGATCAGGTTTGTCGCACCCAAGGGCAAGGGCATGCAACTTGGCAAGAAGTCAAAGACAACGGACATGTTTGAGCGCGTCAGGGGGGAACTGGGCCACGAGGCGGAGGAAGCCCCTCTTGTACCTGTTGCCACCCCAGCAGCTGCAACAGCGGCAGAGCCTGCGGCTGCTTCACGAGCGTCAACCACACTCGATCGAGACGCGATCCACGTTACGATCAACGAAGCCATCACAGCCAAACTCTCGAGAGAAGGCGGTCTGAACTCATTTGCAATCAGCGGAGATCTGACACTCCGCGTTTCTGATGCGTCACTCACCAAGATCAAGCTCAAGCTCAACGCCACGCCGTCACACGGCGCCCAGTTCCGCACCCACCCCAACGTGGACAAAAATGTTTTTAACAGCACTAAAGTCATCCAGCTGACAAACCAGGCCAAGGGGTTCCCTGTCAACAACGCTGTCGGCGTTTTGCGGTGGCGAGCAACCCTCAAGGCGGATGACACGAGCGCACTGCCCATTACGTTTACCGTTTGGGTGAACAAGGGCTCGGATGGAAACTGCACATTAACGATTGAGTACGAGCTGACAGGGAGTGATGCTCTGAGCGATGTTAGCGTCACCGTGCCGTTCTCGACTGCAGAGCCCACAGTATCCAGCTTCGATGCCGTGTACGAAGTGTCTGGGGACAGCTTGGAATGGGCAATTGGCACGGTCAACGAGGACAACGCGAGTGGCGCCTTTGAGTTTGAGGCGCAGACTGACGATGAGAACGAGTTCTTCCCTATGCAAGTGCGGTTCTCGAAGGCATCGCCATTTGTGGACGTCGATGTAAGTTTGTCACCGAGCCACGCCCCTGCAAGCACATGTGGCCCCAATGGTACCTCTGACAGATGGCTAATTTATTGAACAGGTCCAGTCTATATTGTTGACCGAGATGAATGAGGAGGTGACTTTCTCCAAGGAGATTAAGTCTGTGGCGGAGTCCTTTGTAATTGAGTAGACCACCAGAGGGGAGGGAATCCGGACTAAAATTTTTTTTCGAGGGAATGGGGCGGAGATAGTTTAGCTTTGGCGCTCTAGTTGTGGTGTTTGAGGCGAGTTGAGGGGGTCACAGACGACACTGGTCACTGGTCACTATCTGTTCATCCTGAGAATGGCATATCAAAATTTTCGCCGATCCGACATGGAGCCTACGGAAAGGTATGATATATTTCACTAGTTACGAATGTAAGTGTTTTATGAGAAGGTTGGTAATGACACAAAACACTCACTGGTGCAGTCGCCAAAAAAAAAAAAAAAAAAGGTGCAATGTTGTGTACAGTGCGAGCTTGCCATTAGCGGACTGGATTTGGCAGCATTTTCTCACCCATCGCACTGTCCTTTTATCTCACCCAGGATCATCAACTCTCCAAAAGGAAGGCACCAATCTGAAGAGCACCGGCCATCGCAGGCAGGAAGGAACAAACCCAAGTCCACATTCCGCTTTGAACTTGCAGGTTTTTCCACAAGAAACCGGAACCCCAGGCTGGCCCGAACTACCTGAGGTGAGGTACCTACCTAGGTACCTTAGGTACTGCTACAGGGCATCGGCTCCCCCGAGAAATGGACTTGATTTGCGTTGTCTCAGCATCAAAGACGCGGCGCGTTCTTCTCCCATTGACTTCTCTCATTAAAGACTTAACCTAAGGTATCTAAAAAGACCATGGCCGCCCATAAAGAGCTTCGCCTCTTTGGTGCAAGCACGCTCAGCGCGCCCGTCTCAGGCGGCCACCTTGCCTGTAATCCAACTATTGACCTGACCGCTACAGTGGGCGATGGCAGTTCGGTCTTGTACATATGGCGGGCCAACGACCAGGCCGTCTCGAGGCACACAGAGCGGAACCAGAAGATTGACGCCATTAGATGGAAGGAAGACGGTATGGGATTCTCTTTCTCCGCCATTCTCGACTTGCTGAGCCAAGTGGTCATCTTCTGACGTAGGTTATAGGACAGTTCTTGGCGGCCGCCTGGAGCGACGGCGTGGTGAGACTCGTCGGCCTGGAGAGCAGCAAGGCTGTCCACCACATCCGCGTCGCCGATGGAGGAAGCTCTTCTAGTACCGTGTTTATTGCGTGGTCACGCAACACCATTGGCCGGCGCTCTGCTCGGAGGGACCTCGCGACTAGGTTAGGCGCTCAGAGCGTCGTCCTCGACGAGAAGGATATTCTCGATCTGCCCCACGAGCTGACCTTCCTCGAGATTGAGACTGCACTCCCAAAGCTCAGCCCCCTGCCCGTTTCCGGCGGCTCTGGGTAAGCACTCCGTTTCCCGGCACGCGCTGCGTAAACCTTTCAGAACTGACCTTTGCAGGGACGACATGTTTCTGTTTTCTACCACGGCGTCTCTAGACTTTGTGTTCCGCCCATGCCGCGCAGAGGATGCAAATTCTGTACATGCCATGACCGTGGGAACGGAGGACGGCAGCATTCATCTCAGCATCTACGACTCGTTCGTGATTGGGACTTTCAAACACACACCCCGTCCTGGCCCTGGCCCTGGCATCTACCAGCTTTGCGGGCATGGGTCACACCCTGATATTTCCACTCACGCCCTTCTGCTTCAGCGGCAAGGGGGCAATGGGACTGCACTCTATCTCGTGCCCATGGACCTGACCTTTATACACTATTCGCCGGTCAATCTCTCACTCTTGGCGTCTAAGATGACGACGCTTCAGAATTTGCTCCGCTATGTGAAGCAGGCACAATCACATATGACCAGTGAATGGAAATCGACAAGAGAATTACCGGGACGCTTTCTACAGGGGGTTCAAGAGGACCTTCAGAAAATGCCCAAAGGGCCAGTCACTATTGTCCAGGCTTTGTGCCATACCGTTGCAACTGGCCATGTCTTTCCCCAGCTGAAAGAATGGCTCGTAGATAGTCTTGCCGAGAGAGTGAGTGCCTCGATTCGTGTATTAAAATAAACTCGACTGACGATTTCTCAGGGACACAAGCGCTGGGACAAAGCTGTAGTATCTGGGCTGGAGAACCTCCGCAGCCTTGTCCACGAGAACTTCATCCCGGCTCTGGAGCGATGTGGAATTATTCTCAGCCGCCTGCTTGGCATTGCTCGCTTTCACGATTCCCGCGAAAGTATCGGCTTCAATGCTGCTCAGATCAGCAGGCTGATGGATATTGTCTCGTGCTTGACCGTGGTGTCCCATAAGGTTCTGCTGATTGTTATGAATGAGCTGGAACATTTCAAAGTATTTTCAACCTGGCTCCGAATGGAGATTGACAAGCTTGCTTCATCGTCAATGAGCGAGGAATTAACCGAGAAAGAGGCTACGATGGACAATGCCAAAGTTCTAGCATATATCCAGCGGTACCTGATCAGCAGCCCCCTGGCTTTGTATTTTGACGATATCACCAAAGACGACTATACGAAGGACCAGGAGCTGGCTGAGGACGGTGCCTCTCTTTTGCAAATGCTTGACAAGCAGCTCAGTCGGCAAGAGGCGGGCATGCCGTACATGAAGGCACTTCCCCACATTGACTTTTTGGTGAACTACTTGACCAGTAGAGCCAACAATGTCTTCCGAGATATTGCAGAGGCCGAGAAGCGAAGCGTCCGATTCGGCCAAGCGACTGAGGTATCGATTGGCCAGAAGATTTGGAAGCATGGTCTTCGCATGTGCTCTAAGCCTAAAGGCGTGAGTTTCGAGCCAGCTGCTTCCATCTGTTTGAGATTGCCGTTGAGTTAACGGTCCGATTTTGTTTTAGGATGACCTGGATGCAATGGCGTTCACTGCGATGGTCCTGGAGAGCGACAAGAATAAGAGTAACCATTATTTTTTTTGCCAATTGTCCGTCTGCATTGTCACTGACCGGTGTATACAGTTTACCTCTTCCGAACCGTTATCCCCATTATCAATGGAATCAGTAGCCCAGCTTCGACAAAAGCATGCTGTCTCGCACTGCCCAACACTCTAGTCATTGTTGACTTCAAATTCTTAGACAATCAGTCCTTGTTAATCTTGGGCCACAAAAAAGGTTCGTCGGAAGGTCTTCGAACAGCATTCAAAAGTGATGTTAACGGTCAACTAGATGAACCAACACCTGTTATGCTTCGCATTGCGTACCAGGCGGTCCCTGTGCCATATTCGGAATTTAAGGAGGGCCATGCACCCCATGCTACGAATCTCGAGACAAACGATAGTAAGGCCATATTTTTGGCTCTTCCATTCTCGCATATTTCCGGCTTCGTTCCGATACAGATGGATGTCCAGATGGGAAGCAAGACGAGGGGCAAGATTCCCGCAAGAGTGTGTCTCTTGGGGCGTGACAAGGCCGCCCAAAAGACCTATGCCCTCCCCGAGGACTGGGACGCCATAGAAGACGCATCGTTGAAGGAAGATGTTCCGATGGATGGGATCCAGCAGCAACAATAAACGTGACTTCTTGTTTCAGCCCCGAACATGAAATACCCCACAGGAACGTTTCGAGACAATTCGAAAGAATAGGATCGATTGTTCTAGGCATGGAGTCGATATCTCCGTGGTCTTCTTGACTTACAAATGGTTCGGCCTTCCTTTTTGTTTTGTTGTCCTGATCAATTTATTCTTCTCCTCCTTACGATACCCGAATCTCCTAGCTTGTCTATTTTGCAAACTAGGCGTTGCAGCCAAATCGTTGCTGGATTCCTTCCAAGGAATGACAAGCGGTCGGTCTCGACTTCTCATTCTCCTTGAGCCAGAATCCCACAATCGGCCTTGGATCCCCAGCTTTCCCAATTCCCTGGCGTTTGGCTTGGCCAAGACATCCAGCCCACGTCATCTCCTTTATTCGGCTAATGAGAACAATGGAAACCCGCCAAACCCGACGCCATACATAATAAGTGCGGCTAAGGACGAGAGCGAGGCAAAATCCGCCACAAGACTTTTATCAGTTGGCGCCGTTCAATTGCCTTTTTGTCTGAATGCCAAGTTAAAGTGTATCGCAATTGGTTTGGCACGCGAGACTATTGACAAGCTGCTTGAGAGTAAGAGAGTGAAGAAGAGTTTACTGAACAGAGATAATTGCCCGAAATCTTGCTGCCATGTTGTAACACGAGATCTCTCCTTTTTGCACATTTGATCAGATCCGTTTAACTCAACGGGCATGACGCGTCTTAAAGTACCTGCAGTGGCGGACGGCCTCGTTGTGGCCGCCCTTCAATTGTTTACTTTGGCGACGGCAGCCCCCTCACCCTGCCTCACTGTGTCAAGCGTTGCAGCTTGCGCTTTCTCCATTACTTCCGTAATCAGCCGGACGGCTTCTGCTTCCAAGTTTTGTTCGTCTGTGTTGGGATGTCCTGAGCCGACGACCACGACTTTGCTGGGGACGGTAACGACAACGAGCACAAAGTCTGATGGAGTCGTTTACGTGGGAAGAAATTGTAGGGACGATCAACCTCGTGAAGCGCCTGAAGCTGGTATTGATGTTACTATTATTTATAATAATAGGGATCCGTGACAACTGCCACTCACAGATACGACTGGACGGTATATCCTCCAACCAAGTAATCACTTCACTGAAAACTGTCAGCTAACCTGCCAATCCATAGGAAACATCTACGGTTGAGGTCGCTACTGTGACCTAGAGATCAACTTGGACCCTTGAGTATGTCTTGGCCTTCATCACTTTAGTTTTAATTAGTATTAGTCAAGGCACTAACTAAAGGCCTTAGTATTAATTAAGTCCCTGACTAATGGCCTTAGTTTTAGTCAAGGCCTTGACTAAACTACTACGTAAAAGTCACCAAATCACAACCCTGCAGACGACCAGTTGGGTTTTTCTTTGAAATATGGGTGCTGGGGTCAACCATGCCGATTTCCGATTGGCTAGTCTAATCTCGCACGTACCGCCAGACTCTCCCCGTGTAGTTCTGCAAATCCTGCACGCTAATGACAAAGTCTCCTTCTCCAGGGCCTGGGTCCCGAAGAAAAAGAAGCCTGAACCCTAATACTAATGCACCCCTAGTGACATTGTACGATACCGGGTTAGTGGTGGTATTCTGAATAATGGTGATATTCTGCCGGCGTATAGGCTGAAGGGCAGCGGCATATCGTGTCGTAGTAGCTCCCAGACGAGTACCTCGTGGTTCTTCCTCCCACTTCTCCAAGATGATGGCGCGGCGAGTGTGGTCAAACTTGGCGAGAAGAATAATCTTGACCTGGTGGTTTGATATCTGAAACCACCACCGCATATCGTTATGAAGCTCGCCTAATGATTCGGAGTCTCCAGCCTCGATAACCAATGTTGGCCAATCGTCAATTCCGGTACGTTCCGGATCTGGGCCGCCTGTCGAGTCGCCTTCCCCGCCATCCCCTCCAGGATGACCTTGTTGTCGAAGTGTTGTAGAACCCATTGATATCCAACTTCCCCCCCTACCATTCTGGACGAGCTGGTCGCGATACTGCTCATAAAGTCCTAGATGAAGGACCTCGTGTAGTTTGGTTGGGATTGTGATGATGAGGATCCGGGAATTGCTATTGTAGCGGCGAAATCGGAACCCGCTACGCTCACGCTCGATCTCGGCGAAGTGAGTAGGAGAGACACCTATATAAATTAGTATACTTATTAATACAGCGAACCAAGGAAAAAGGTAGCCGTACCTGTGACAATGAGGATATCACCAGTAGTAGATTGAATCGTCTCACGGAGACTCTGCACGTCGGTGAATTGGACGGTCGGGGCTTCATCATCTTGCTCCGACTCTACCGAAGTAGGTATGGTGGATATAGACGGAGCTGGCGCCGACGAAGCTAACGCTGGCGGAGATGTTGTCGGCCTCGATATAATTGACGCCATCATGAGGTTGCATCTTGGCAGGGTAGTTGTCCCCGATCCTCGCGATTTTGCGAAGAGGGAAAGTTGATTGAATCAATTGGCATGTGACTGGATTGAGGCTACCATTTTCGGCAGTGCAAACCCCGACACACGCACTATGTCTGAAATTTGGTAAAGTGGTCGCCGTGCCACATTCCAGCGTCCAAGAATAGCACTCTGTCTCCCCCAACTGAAGATTGGCGGCTGACTGGGTCCCTGGAGAGTACAGACAGGTATGTACCAGACTGCTCTAGGAAAGGTAGACTAGATCCCTGCAGCCCGACGGTTTGGTCTTTGGGCCAGAGCGGCGGTGGCTTCACAACTGAAACCAAACGTCATTGTTCCATGCAAGTGGTGGTGGATTGATTTGTTGCTTGTGCCTCCCATCTTATCCTACATCCCTATTCTACGGAATTACATCTCGTCGTCACTGATTCCCCAGAATGAACGAGCCCGAGTAATACGATCCCCACATGGTCGGCAGCGACCGCATTACGCAATTTCCTATCTTCAAGCATCAACCGCTTGTGTCCCAGGGGACCTTATTAGTTCTGCCTCGAGTCTCGAGACATCATGGCCGAGCCGACACCGACGTCGCTGCCGCCCCCTCCCGTTACCCTGGCTCCGGGCAGCAAGTCGGCTTCGACGACAACAACAGCACCGCCGACATCTGGTCTGACAGCGACTGTCCCAGCTCCCACGTCAGCAGCGCCTGCGTCGTCGTCCCAGCCTCGCCCCAAGCAGCGTGCCAACAGCCCCGCCATGCCCGTTGGTCTCAATGAAGCCGCCCTCGATTCCCCGACCTTTCGTGCTACGTCGATACACTTTGCCGAGCAGCTCGATGGCGTAGAGCGCTGGCTCGACAGCTACATGCGCAGCACCTCCAAGCTCGTCCACGACCTGCTGGCCCTCGAGGACACGGTCAACACCTACCTCGCCAAGATGACGCCGCCCGTTTCCAACGCAGCCGCCCTCGCCGACGCCGTCGTGGATGCCGACTACACAATGCTAGCCCTGCGCCGGGCCGGGGAGGGCGCCCGTGAATACTGGGGCGGCATCTTGGGCGCCGTCCGCCGTCTCGAGCCCGTCAGCGTCGAGCCCATCCGCGCTTTCGTCAACGGGGAGCTGCGCAACTTCAAGGAGACGAGGCGCGCCCTGGAGGCGACCCAAAAGACCTTCGATACCACGCTGGCACGCTACGTTGGTCAGAGCAAGACCAAGGAGCCCAGTTCCCTGCGCGAAGACGCCTTCGCCGTTTACGAGACCCGGAAAGCATACCTTAAGGCGAGCATGGACTTTTGCCAGATGGCCCCTCAGATCCGCCTCTCGCTCGACAAGCTGCTGGTGCGCGCGTGTGCCGACCTGTACCGCGAGATGAAGCGCTCGTTGTCGCCGCGGGATTCCGGCCACGTCAGCCACCGAGACGAGCTGGAAAGGATACGCGGCTGGTCAAAGGAAATGGAGTCGTCAGAGGTCGTGTTCCGCCGCGAGCTGCAAGCCGCGCGTCGTGACATTGGCGAGGCTGCTCTAGCCATCTATAAGCCGTCGCGTGAGTTGGAGGATTACAGCATCTCGACGGTGCCCTTCCTGGGCTCGAGGGGCCCCATGAGCGTTCAGCGCAAGGACCAAGTCGCCGTGATTTCGGAGAAGCAGGGCTGGCTGTTTTTGCGCGTCCTGTCGGGAAAGCCCGTCAGGACAACCTGGGTCCGCCGCTGGTACTATTGCCGCGACGGCATATTCGGCTGGCTCGTCCAGGGTCCGCAGGGAGTACTCCAGGGCGACGAGATCGGCGTGCTGCTCTGCAGTGCCAAGCCCGCCGTGCAGGAGGAACGCCGCTTCTGCTTCGAAGTCAAGACCAAGACTCAGACCATTCTGTTGCAGTCCGAGACGCAGAGCCAGCTGATCGAGTGGCTCGAGGTCTTCGAGGCTGCCAAGAAACGCGCCTTCGAGACCAGCATGGGCCGAGACCAAAGCGCTCTTCTCGGCGGGCTCGATCCCGCCTTCACGATTACGCAGCCCTCGATCCCCGAATTCTCGGCCAAGGCACTAGAAGGTATTGACGAGACGAGCAGCAGCCTCGAGAGAACAGCGACACTGCCTGTTCCTGGACCTGAGGGAAATGCCGCGTCGCGCTCAAGCTTCGATGTCACCTCCACCACGGCTCGACGTCAAGTGGCGGCCGCCCTGACCCGGGAGGACGGCGAGAGCGGCCGGGACCACGCCGCCCGGATCATGCAGAAGCTCGACTTACACCGCAAGTCTACCTTTGCGAACTCGACTGATTACAATACGTCTGCGGGAGCAGGAGGAGGCGCTGGCGGGATTGCCAGCCTGATTACGGCAAGCACTAACTTGCATATACTCCCGGGCTATGCATCGGGTCCTTCTCCCCAGGCTTCTCAGCCTCCCTTCCGCCTGCCGAACCCCCTTGCCGCCCCGCCACTAGACCTGCAGCTGGGGAACCTGGCTCCTTCAACCTTGGCCAAGCCGCCCATTGCAACCAGCCTGAGTAAGTCCGCCATCTTGGCAAGTGCCAGTACAGAAGCCGGTCGTAGCCTGCCCAGTGCAGTCCTGGCGAACTACTGGGGCAGCAGTCCCTGGATGTCTGTTTACTACACCGGCCCTGTAGCTGCCCCTCGAACTCCAAAGCCAGATGTCGTCGTCGAAGATCCATTCGTGGCCAACAACCTCCAGCCAGGAACCCCTACTGTGGAAAAGCCACAGGCGGCTCTTGGCATGCACAGGAAGACGGCGAGCGTAGACACCAAGATAGCAGATGTCAAGCCGCAGGAGGCGAGGCCTGTTGCTGATGTTTTCCCGCCCAACTATCCACCGGGACTCAAGGCACAATATGCGCAATTCCGACTGGTCTTCCCGTCGGTACCCATGGACGAGAAGCCAGTGCTCGTTTTTAACGCGGCTTGGTCAAGCGCATCGGGTGACGCGCGCGAGGGCCAGGGCATGGCTGGAAATGGACGAATATTTGTCACCCCCGACAACATGTATTTCTACGGGCACCAGATGGGCCTGATAATCGCCTACACCATCAGTCTTGACGTCATCACAGAGGTCACGGCGGCGCCCGGAAAAGACTGTGATTTCATATTCCTCCACCTGGGTCAGGACATGAACGACAGCGGTTTCTCGCGCATCACGATCAAGGTATTCCTGGAGGACTTTGACCTCCTTCATGCCCGCCTGAACCTTCTGGTCGACGATCTCCAGTCCGAGGAGCCGATGGACGCGTCGGAGATTGTGATAGCCCTGATCAATCTCGACAAGCCGCACGATGAGAAGCGGAGCCCTAGCGTGGAGAGTTGGGAGGAGGTGTCGTCCAACACGCCCATCGACGACGGAACACCGCACGGCAGACCTGTGTCCAGAAGGGTTTCGGATTTGAGATACCGGTCGACTCGAGGGTCGAAGAAGCACATACCCAAACTGCAGCTGCCTTCGCATCCTGTGGTGTACGAGCCGGAAGGCATGGGAAAGAGTGTGGCGGAGAGGCATTTCGAGATTAGTGCCAAGGCCTGCTTCCACGTCTTGTTCGGCGACAAGAGCTTCATCTTCTCCAAGCTCTACTTTGAGCGGCGGGCCAAGCAGATCTCGCAGGGGCCGTGGGAGTTGCAAGATCACGGGCGGATGCGGCGGCAGTTCAAGTTCAAGGTGGACTACGTCGACATGCTGGGGCGGCTAAAGCCTGGCGACGTGACCGACTCGCAGTCGATCGATATCTTCAACGACCATATCACGTACGTCGTCACGCACATCAAGACACCATGGCACCTGCCTCACTCGCAAGCCTTCAACATCCTGACCAAGGTGGTCATTACACATGTGGCAAAGTCCAAGTGCAAGCTTGCCATCTACACCAAGGTGGACTGGTCCAAAGCCCCCGCATTTGCAAAGAGCATGGTGCAGCGCCAGGCGCTCGACGACGCGACCAGCGATGCTGAGGAGCTCGCCGAGGTGGCAACGGACCAGGTGCGCAAGTTGGGCTCCAACAGCCGCACCAAGCGCGCTATCCAGGTCTACGGCAGCGTCGGCCAGCAGACGCAGGCCGTCGTGTTCACGCCCGACACGACATCCGAAGGCGCCAAGAAGCCGCTCATCCGCCCCCGTACCCTGACCGACATGTTGCTCGAGACGGGCCGCTCGCTCGCCGAGAGCGCCATCACCTCGGTCATGATGTGGGCGTTTGCCGTCATCAAGCGCATCCTCACCATCATGACGGTGCACCGAGTCATCTTGGTTCTGCTCGCCCTCAGCGCAGCCTACAATATCGTGGCCGTGTCGCAGGCTAGCTCGACGTGGTGGGCCGAGCGCCGCGCCGCAAAGTACATGAGCCGTATCGGCGTAGGGCCCAACCTCGTCATGAGTAAAGCCATTCACCTGTCCGACCTGGAAGAGGCGGCGCGGGGGACATCCATGGCCCTCTTCAAGCCCGACCACAGTCAATGGTGGGCTACCTACTCCCTACGATCTATTCTACTGTTGTAAATCATCATGCTAATTACTATATGTGTCACGTTGCAGTTACGACACGTTCCAGGCCATCCTCAACACTACCGACCTCGACGCCCCATACCACGACGCCGGCGTCGCCTTTTCCTCGGCCACAAGCAAGGCCGCGGCCCGCCGTCTCCGTCGCACCCGCCAGCGCCTGGGTGGGTATCGCCACGACTTGCTCGTCGCCATGCGCGTCGTCAACGGCATCGAGGTCGAGATACTGCAGTCCGAGTGGGAGAACTGGCTTGCCGACGAAAATCTACGATGTGAGCAGGTCAAGATTATGATGCTAGCGCCGCCCGAGTCATCGGAGGCGGGTAGAAGCGAAGAGGGGGGGCAGAAGGTGATGATGGAGAAGAAGAAGAATCAGGACAGAATAAAGGTCCTGAAGAAGTGGCATGATGAATATTGTGGGAGTTGCGAGGCGGATCAGAGAGCCTTGATGGATAGGGGGATGTCGCTGTTGTGAGTATATGACCCCAGGGGGAAGGGGTGTAGTTCACAGTATGTATATGATGTGTGATGATGACGGTTGGATTGGGTGGATGGATGTGTTTGCATTGCAGGCTGCATATTGCAGTCGGCGGCAGGATAAAGAAATTAGATTTTATTAATGGATTGGGTGGATGTGAGAGGAGAGGCCGAGGACGAGGACGAAACGAGGATCATTGGCGTGCGAGCGTGTAGCCTGCAGCCTGGATGCCTTATTACTCTACACTAGTTGTTGAATCATACCCCCTAATTTGGTGAAGAGAAGAGTGAGAGCTTTGTTCTATTTTGACTGGCTGCCTTGGGAATTCTTTTAAAAGCCTCGGAATCTCGAAATATGGGATGGTTTATTATTGCTCTAGTAAATTTCCAGGTTACGATGGGAGGAATGCTTCCAGACCCCCAGCCGCCAAGCTTCCACTGAAATGCGGGGCAGGAGCACTGGGATAGGTTAGCGCCAAAAATTTCCGCTACAGTGACGTTCCTTTGAGCAGGGGAGGGGAGGTCCCAGGAGTGACGTCAGCACCCGTGTGTGCCCAGATCTGACCTACGTAAGGTAACTTGAGCATGAACATCTGTCATACGTTACCGACCCCGCCAGTACGTACCAGAGCGAATGCGAGGTTCTATGATATATATCAGAGTTATATATCAGAGTGTTGAAGAGTATTATGACGATTCTTTCCCTAGTTTCACGACAACTTGAAAATCAAAATCAAAAGAAAGTAATAAATACGACACATAAGATACCTGGGTACCTCCCTCCCTCCCCTACCTACGATTCATTCCCGTTTTACTCTACTACATACACTCTCGAAAAGTACATACATGCCTTGACCTTATCTTTTTCATCCGATCTTTGGGGACTGGTGTTTTTTACATGGTACGATTCGAGTTACCCGTCATTTTCGAGCTCAGCGGTACAAACCACGGGGCCACGAGGCAGGCGGCGAAATCGAAACCACAAAGACAATTAGCTCACAACAGCAGCTTCGAGAGATATCATGACTCACCCAGCAAAATAAATCGACCGACATAATTATCTGACGTTCTTCTCTCTCTCTCTCTCCGGTGTGGCAATGGCACATCACGAGCCCTTCAAGGCGCTTGGCCCCGTCGAATGGAAGACGGCGGTCAAGAACAACAGCGACAGTCTAGGTGACTTGCTCTCCATGACATTCGAGAATGCCCAAGTACTCGTCGACTCGATCCCCGCTGCCAGCGCCAGCGCCAGTGCCGGTGCACCCGCATTGGCAGTACCAACAACAACGAGCGGAGGACGAGCCCGCTCACACACGGACTCGGCCGTGGGCAGCTTCGACGTCCACGGCGTCATAGCAGCAGGGGGCAAGCACCAGGCAACCGCTGCCCAGCTACGGAAAGAATGGAAGGAGGTCAGGGTCAAGGACAACCCGCTCAACATTAGCGTCTACAAACTCACGGCCAAGGATGGGAAGGGGAGCTGGTTTTCGCGGCGGAGTGTGCATCACAACTCGCATGACAATAATATTACGTTTGACAAGTGGCGCCTGGCTCTACAGCGCGAGTTTGCCGAAACGCTGGTCAACTGCTCACCCGGTACCGGCAAAGAACCGGGGACGGGCAACATTCGCGGCATTGGGGCCGAGAGAAGAGTCGAGAGGAGGGAGGTGGAAGGACATGGTGTTGCCGAGTGTAAGTGACCCTCACAGTACATGAGAAAAACATTGGCTGATATTTCCTTCTTTTTTCTGTTAGTGTTCCAAGTCTCGGCCAGATTCCCAGGCCCGACCACACCGAGGGATTTCATCACGCTTCTGCTCATGCCCAACACCACTTCTTCGTCAGAAGAGACAAATGGAAAAGGAAAGGGACGGAAACCGAGACAGTTCATGCTGGTATCTAAGCCGTGCGAGCATCCAGACTGTCCCCCACGGCAGGGCTTTATCCGCGGCCAGTACGAGTCGGTCGAAGTTATCCGCGAGATGCCCGTGGACAGGCCACTACGGAGGACCAGATCATCAATTGACCTGAGCAGAGAGGGGATAATCAAGTCCGCTCCCGAAAGCGGTGCCGAAAGCAGTAGCGTATCTAAGGAGGCGATGCTGCGCGCCGCAAGGGGGAAGGGGGCTACAGACTTTGAAGCCGCCAGCTCTATCGGCAGGCCACCCTCGGCCACGGCATGTCATACCGCAAGAGAAGAGGAAGATGAGCAAGAGATGGCCATCGAGTGGCTCATGGTGACGCGGAGTGATCCGGGCGGCAGCGTGCCTCGGTTCATGGTCGAGAAGGGCACGCCAGGAGGCATTGTCAACGATGCTGGGCGGTTTATCAAGTGGCTGTCATCGAGGAGCATCGACGACATTGCTGCCGGTGGTCACCGCGACGCTGACGAGGAGGAGAGGGACGAAAATGAAATCACGAGGCAGTCGGCTGATGGTAAGCCAAGAACCTCCGGAAAGGTTGCCACCACACCTTCTTCTTCTTCTCGTCATCGCCATGACCATGACCCCGGTCACCCTCAGGAAACCGTTCCCCCTCCTTCTGGCTTTTATGGAATGATCGCTAGCGCGCTGGAGGCAGCCGGTTCTGTCGTCGTGAGCAGAATGACCACCTTGGCTGGATCAGTCCAAGTCACTGAAGACGAGATCGACGGCGACGAAAACGACGCATCTTCCGAGCTTAGCTACGCATCAGCTGAAGAGGGAGACAGCGAGATACTCGACAACACCCACAAAAACTCGTCCACCCCAGACCTATCTATCCGCTCGGCTCGATCCACTATCTCCGAAGCCTCACAGGCCATCTCCTCAACGGCGCCCACCACTTCATCCGCACAACAACAACAACAACAACAACAACAACAACAACACGAGAAAGAACTGCGCAAGCTCGAAGAAAAGCGCCGCAAGGCCCAAGAGAAAATCGCACGAGCCGAAGCCCGCCAAGCAGCCAAATCCCTCAGCAAAAACAGCAAAATTGGCCATCCCCACCATCATCACGGCGACGACGATGACAGCACCCCCCCTCCTCTAAACAGCAAAGACGCCGTGAAAGAAGCCGCCGCCCTTGCCCGCCTGCGCGAGAAACACGAGCGCGAGCTCGCCAGGCAAGAGGAGCGATACCAGCGCGACCTACAGCGCCTGGCCGAGAAGCGGCGCGCCGAAGGGAAGAAGGCCGAAGAGCGGCGGAAGAAAGTAGCCGAGCGCGAAGAGAGGCAGAACATGCAGCGCGAGCTGGAGCGCACCCGCGCCGACCGCGATGTCGCGCTCAAGCAGATCGAGATTCTTAAGGAGCAGGTCGGCAGCTTGCAAGCCCAGAACACCATGCTCGTTGCGAAACTGGGCAAGCAGGGCGTCTTGGGTGTAAATGGGGGGGGGGGGTTGATTTTACCCAGGTAACTTTGTGAGGCGGTGGTGTTGACAGTGAACAGGTGGGGAGGGGGGGATGAATGACCTGTTCCCCCCTTTCCCCCCTTTTTTTCGTGTGTGTGTCTTCCAGGTTCGGAGACGAAATGGAAACAAGGAGTAGGAACAAGAAGAGGAAACGAAAAGCATATTATTTATTGTCTTGGCTCTTTGCATGCATGCATTTTATATAGCGCCGCCATTAAACATATTTATCATTATTATTTACTATTGTTATCTTGTTATGTTGTTGTTGTTGTTTTTATTTTTTATTTGACAATTGTGCTTTCACCTGTTGTGTTGCATACATAGTTTTGTAATTATTATGTATTGTACATGACATGCAAGCAAGTCAATAATTAAATATCTTCGATTATACTTGGAGACAAACAGAAAAATGATGGAATAAAAAGAATTTGCGTATTGCGATTAATAAGCAGAATAGGTATATGGTATTTTATCCATGGGTTTTCTTTTTCTCGTCTACTGCTTGTAAAGTTGTTATCATTGTTGCTGTGATTGATGTTGTTGTAGACGTTTGTTTGACGTTTGGCGGCGACAGTGAACCAACCCGTCCCGTCCGGGTCGTCGCTTTGGGATTTCTCCTTTTACCCCCCTTTTGTTTTTTTCTTTCTCCCTTACCTATCTATATATGGTAACACAAGAAAGTAGGTAGGTAACATTAGCCCTCGATTATTTATGCCAGCTTTGTGGAGGTGGAGATAGAGGTTTTTTTATTTTGTTACATGCTAGTTAGTTAATCCGAGATTTATTTTTGGGACATGGGTAGAATTAACCTGGCTTGCGTGCATTGAACTATCCAATTATCCTTCTCTCTTCTTTTCCTTTTTCTTTTCCATTCCACTTGCTTTTCTATCTTTTGCTTTTTCTTTCTTTTCTTTTCTTTTTCCTTCCCATTTCCTTTCATTTTCTTTTCGAGGTTTTTAAGGAGAGTTTTTTTTTTCTTTCTTTCTCATTCAATTCCCTTTCAATTAACCATTTTCTTTCTCAAGGCCTTTTTCCCTCCCACCACAAGACTTTGTTAGTTCTCATTGTTCTTCTTGCACGATAACATAACCTCCATCTTAAATTATAAATTATTTCGTGCAGCGAGAGAGAAGGATAGATAGACTCGGGATAAACATTAAAAATAAAGGAATGTAGTTAGTCTATTTTCCCCTTCTCTCTCTCTGTCTGTCTCCACCGTCTCTCACCCCTGCTATAGGAGGGAGGGTTGTATCTACGCCTAGTCAACCAAGTCGACTGGATGTCAAGGATTGAGAGTGGGGCTGCTGTCTCGATCGACCAGCTACCGACGGGCAAACTATTTTATCTATCGCTAGTTATGTCTTTATCGTTTCCCAATATCTGATTGGCATTGTACGGGTGGGTGCTTGTTGTTGTCGCTCTTTTTCACTTTCCCTGCATCTCGTCCCTCGTCCCATTTCTATTGATTCCGCCTCTTCTTTCTCCCTTGGCCCGTTCCGGTCCTCTTCCCAATACCAAATAAAGAGGGTAGCTATGGGGTAAAGAAATCTGGCTTCAAACCCCCCTTATCCCCCTTGGTGTCCGAGTATCCCTCCCGTCTTCACAAGTAACCCAAACAGAGAACTGAAGGTATATCATCACCCTCCCCCATAGCTGCCTAGCAGCCCCGCCTAAACCGATCCGCCGGACGTCCTCTGGCCAGAGCTGCCGCTAGACTTCTTCGCGCCCCAGGTTCCATGTGCAATGACTGGCTTCCCGGTTTCCTTGGGTGGCGGTATGGCCTGGCTACTTGACGATCCCCGAGAACCAAGAGCGGCGGCGGCGGCGGCGGAGGCGCGGGCTTCCTGTTCCTTGAACGCCTTCTTCTCCCTGCGGCGCTGCTGCTTAAACTTGATCAGGGCCTGGTCGCTGCCGGCCGACGTCACGCCTTCGGCCGTGAAGCGAGCTGTCAGCCTGCGGCCGTCGATCTTTCTGTCGTGAAGGCCCTGGACGGCCATTTGCGCGGCCTCCGTGTTGGTGAACCATACGATGGCATATCCACGGGGCTTGCCACCGTCTCCGAGTGGGATGTCCACCTGTTGCACTCTTTCTTCGATATCTTTAGAGACGTAGCTGGCTATGCGATTCCGCACATGTCTCTCCGCCTCCAGCGTCCTGAAGTCGAGGTTCCCAATGTGAATCTTGCGTTGCTCCGTGATGATGTACTGGTTGATGCTGTTGATGCTGCTGCTGCTGCCGCCGCCAGGGGCGGCCTCGTCGTAGTATCCTACTTCAGGATATCCGCCCCATGTGCTGGTTCCGTAAGAAGATGTCGTCAAGTAGGAGTCATATGCACCAGAGACGTTATAGCCATATTGCGCGCTCGAGGATGGGGATACTGCAGAGCTAGCGTCCCCTTGATATTCCAGGTAGGTGTTACTGTATTGCGGACCAGTTGAAGTGTATCCGTAGTGGCTCTCTGCCGGCGGGGATATTGTCATCCCCGAGACGACGGTTTCCTCATACCCGGGGCAGGGGTTGGTAGTGTACGACAGGCCGGAAGCGTATGAGTGTCCTTGATCCACAGAGCTAGACCCTTCATATGATGTCAGAGTGCTGCTGTAGGCAGATCGGCTGGTATGACTGGCGCTTGAGAGTCCATAGTCCTGGACAGCCGGCGAGTCGGCGTAGGAGGAACACGCGAGAGAAGTGGTCGAGACACTACTCGGGGCCTTGGGCGGGGCGGCTGGGATCGAGGTTGGATCGCTTTCCATGACCATGATAGTGGTCGGCTTTTCTTTGGTGTTGGGAAAGGCAATTAGGCACTTGTCCTTGAAAGGGGCTCCGTTGATAGTGCCTGGCACAAGTAATGTTAGGAAGAAGGAGGTGAAAAACGACTGAGACAAAAAAAAAATTTACACTTACTGATCACTCTGTCATAATTTTCCTCACCAAACACCCGAACCCAGCCACCTGTCGGCGGATAGACTTCGACATAGTCGATGTCACACTGGGCTATCTCCCTGACGAACGACTTTAGTTCTTTCCAGGTCGTGCCTCGAGGGAGCTGCAGATAACCCTTCAGTCAGTCCGGGATGCGCCAGTCTTCCATGGATAGGTTCCACATACGCCAGCGAGAGGGATATAAAATATATTGGTTTCCTGTGCAGGTGGAACAATAAGGGGGGTGGGCACTTTCTTCTGGAAGGTTTGCTGGATACTGGACATGTTTGTTTGAAAGGGCACAAACGAAGCGACAGGCAAAGAAAAGGTGCTCAAAGTGAGTGGGGGGCTTGATGGCTGTGGGTGGAAATGGCTCGAAATGTATTGTGATAGAAAAAAAGTAGAGTCTCGCGTCGAACACAGAGTTGTTGATGCCGCGCCATCAACAAATACACAGCCAGGCAGTTTGGCTTGGTTATGCCCCAGAAAAGCGGCACCGTAGCTCGGCCAGAGTTGTCTCAATGGACTTAATACGAAAGATTTTGTAGGCCAAGGAGCTCAGGTCGGCTTAGGTGCTGGAGCAAATGCAGAGCCGAACGAGTCCTCGTGTATTGGCAATGTTGACTCGCGTACCGGGGGAAATACAAGAGAGTCTGTCGAAGAATAATCTGGATTCAGCCCAATATTACATTGCCCAGAGGGATGAAGAACGTGGACGTTGTGTGTGTGGTGCTTGGGATGCGCTATCTCTCGGAGCGAGCTCGGCGAGAGACTTGACTGCGCAAGGAAAATGGAGATCGCGATCTCGACGCGTAGAGAGATATTTGATTAGCCTGGCTAAATGAATAGATGAGGAAGGTGAGGAAGATCGTGGCCGCTGTGCGATATGACGAGTTGCGGGAGGTTGCTGCTGGACCTCTGGAGGTGTTGCTGCTACCCAAGACTCTGGAAATCCAACCCTCGTGCTTGAGGAACGCTAACTTCGTACGTAGTCGAATCAATACTAACAAGGACCTCTTGGAATAAAGTCTTTGAGATGCCAGGAATCCCGAACCTTCGAGACAGTATTCTTCTGGCTCCAAGTGGGTATATTAAGCCGGCTCGCCAGCCATTCTACCACCCATGCCAACTTCATGGTCATATTCTGCAATGTGATATAATGTGGTATGCCTCATTGTATGCGTGTCCGAGGCCACTACCCGTCCAGCGGCACGAACATATGTTGGGCACATCGGTTTGGCCTAGGATTTTCATTCCTCTGCGGCCCGACACAAGCCTGCCGAAGGCAAACAATAATGAACGCATTTGGCAAAGTGAATATGCAGAAAGTTGCAGGGCTTACGGGTGAGAACACCAGTAACCGGGTTTTTGGTGACTTGACAGGAGGCGTGAGGCTCAAATTAGCGCCATGAGGGCAGAAAGGATGGACTGTGGTTGGTGATGATCTAGTGTGTGGGAAACCAAAGGAAGCCGAGACAGGGATAAGGTGGGGGGGGGGGGGGGGGGTTTTCTGGTTGGTGAATGGGAAAGGTACCCTCATGCCTCACTAGTTTACATTTTATCCGGCTGTCAGATATGCCGGGGCACAAGTGCAGACAGACCGTGCCTTGTATTGAATTGACATGCTGTTGACCACGTTCATTCTGCACAGAGCCCCTTTTGTGTTCCAGCTCCAAGCACCCAAGTAGTGGTGGCGTTAGAGTATGAGATAAGCAGCAGGAAAACACTCAGTACCCGAACCGGAACACCATTTCCCTCAAGACCTACCTAATAATGCCGGCCAATCGGGTCCGTTAGCTAGCTGAAAGGCCGCCGTTTTCACTCTCTTCAAGGGGCGAATTATTAGGGGAGACTGCTAGTCACGAGTATATCGCAGATTTTAGCAAGCATTTGAACGAACCCCTGCTTAATCCCACGGCAGGCATGCAAAGAACCGACATCAGACACCTCCCACTTTCCGTGACAAGCACAAGACACGGACATGTACATGTCCCTGCAATAGAATGGTGTAGTTGTGTGATTAGTAATAGCCTCTGTATCGAGGAATGGGCCTAGGAGAGGCAGCATGAGCAAAGGCCAGGGTTCAATTTGCTTCAGTGTTGCCGCCAGAACCTATCATTTTCCGCGGCCTGAAAATGTGACAGATCCTATGCGTCCTAGAGTACTGTCAAACATGCGCGTCGCTGGCAGCTGAGGCCTTCCCCAATTTGATTGGGCTTGCATATGTCAAGGATATCACAGGTTGACAAGTCGGTCCAATAACCAGCAGGACGCAGTTGGGTTCTCCCAGGGTTTCGCCTCGCACTCAGTCCACAAGTTGAATCTAACTGATTCACCCAACTTTTGGTTGTCCGCAGGGGTCCCAAGGTGACTGCAATAATTCCCTTGTTCCAACCCTGCGAGAGAAGGCACACCCCACGGTACGACTACCGCCGATGGATAAATGTATCCTCTACTTCGCTGTCGCCTTCATCTCGTTCAATCTCTTGAGGTTTCAAGCCAGTCACGTCTGCTGGAACAAGCTCCAAAGGCGACTCTTCTCGTCTCATCGCGGAACTCGAATCAGGGCTACTTTGTTCGCCCCATGGTGAGCCTTGATCTGGTTCGGCGAGAGAAGCCAGGACGTAGTTGCGTGCGTCGGAGAGAAAAATAGATGGGTGGCTTGACACGTCAAGACCGAGCCACACGACGCGAGTGTTTCCAGCCGACTTGGCACCGGGGAAATGTTGGGCAAATTCAACCGATCGGGGTCCTTCCGAGAGGGGGTCCCATACGAAGACAACGCCACTGTACTGGTCCCCTTCGCACTTGATAAGAAGCGTCTCAGAGATGGTTGGGTGCCATGATAGGGTGCGAATATCGCCATGAAAGAGGAGAACGGCACGGAGCTCTGCAGCCTGGGAATCCCAGATCCAGGCGGTGCTTGGAGAGTCTTCGAGTCGCGTGACTACGAGAGCTGATGATGGGTCAAATGCAATGGAAGCGAAGCCTCCCAGTGGCTCGGGAGTGGAACTGTCTGAAGGTCGGGGAGCCGGAGAGATGAGCTGTGAAGTCCTCATGAAGGTGTGGATGGAAGGGCCTGTTTGTGAGATGCCGATTTGCTCTTGCCAGACCTGTTGCACACTTTCAGCTGGACTGACTGGACTGACTGGCAGTGTACAAGGCAAACACCTACCTGCAGAGTGTCTCTAGGGACGAGACTGGTCGGATGCTGAAGGCGCAAAGCCTCGTTGATAGTTGTCATATTAAGGATACACAAACTCCTACTGCAATCACCGATGGCAAACTGGCGGCCATCTGCAGAGAACTGCACAAGCTTGACACCTGCACCTACGACATAGTCTCTGTCTCGGGGTGGGGGGTTCGTGGGCCCTGTCCAAGTTTTGAAGATATGGCCGTCAGAGGTGTAGAAGAGGACCTTGTGACCTTGGGCCGGCGAGTCCCAGACAACCAACCATCTTCCGTCCGGACTCCAAGACAGGCCCTGGGCATCAACAGTGTCTGGGGCCCACGATTTCTGTAGCTCTCTGGCTGGAGAACCGTGAATACTGATCATGTCCTTACCCGCAATCCTGGTCAACAACGCCAGGTGACGTGTCTGTGGTCGGAAGGCAAAACATGTACACGCAGTCGATGGAGAGAAGAACTTTGGACTGGCAACCTCGGTGGCCTTGGACGAGACGAGGTCGAAGATGGCAAATTTTAGGCCAAATGGGGAAACGACACAGATCTCGGCATCGGAGACACCGAACCCAACATAGGCTGGTTTCGTGCCGGGGGGCACAGGATTCCGGATGGAAGCACTGAACGAGTTGTCCAGGGCCGAGACGACCCGAATGTGGTCGGTCGTCGCAACGAGCAGCAAGCGGGACGAGGGCGACCACTTGAAGGTGATCACAGGCCCCGCCAAGTCCTGGGGCAGCTTGATCACATTGACCACGTCCAGAGCGCGCACGGCTCTCACATTGACGACAGACGGAGGGAATAGCGTGGCAATGTGCTTGCCGTCTGGACTCGGGAGGCAGTGGGCCGAAGCTATTGACGATGATCAGCCAAAATTGGTGGCCTATGGATATGCGGCCAGCTGGTAAGAAAGACTCGTCCCTCACACTTCAGACTCTTTGAAAAGTGCATTTTTCACTTTCAGTTTCTACAGGCAGACGCGCTGCGAACCAAGTGGGGGAACGCGATAATATGGTCCGCATGTGCCAGCGCCAGCGCCAATGCCAGTGCGAGTGCCTTGATTGCCTTGCTTTTCGCCGGCGTTCTTCGTGTTTGCTTGTTTCGAGGCTGCGCTTTTTCGTTTTGGAGGGTCAATACATATGTGGAGTTAAAGCATGCATGCGAACGAGTGCTGGAAAAGGCTAGTAGTGGAAGCAAACAAAACAACCCCGCACAAGGCCAGCCAAGCCTTGACAAGCGGACAGGCTGACAGGCTGATAGGCTGACAGGCCTGGAATCCTCGCCAAGGCGGCCAGCGACAGCTGCAACTTCCCCTGCCAGTTGTGCACCGACTCTCCTCGAGTCCTGTATGTACACGTACATTGTACCTTCCTCCGTTGGGCTCACGCCGTCCTCCGTCGGGGGCTCGAGGTCAAGGCTGCTCCACCCGAGCATGGACTCCTCCTTCCAGTTCTTATGCCGCATGCCGCATGCAGACTCCAGCCAGGTGTCGGGGAAGTCGCCATCCGCTCACTCGGTGACGCTGACTCACGACAAGGCAAATGCACTCCAATTCGAGTACCTCTTACACCCGTACCCAAAGATCTCCTCTGGAAGTGCCCTTTTCATTTTTTTCTTTCACTTGGAGACACTCTGTCCATCTTCAGAGACTCACAGTTGGACAAAACAACCTACCTACCTAAGGCTTGCTACTAAGAAGCGCTGGATAAAGGTCTCCAATTTATATCCCACATATCCCGCAACTTACCACTGGAGATGGGAGGCTAGATGGGCAGCCAAGTATCCGCACCTAGAGTATCTACCGACCTACCATAGCTTTTACGCCATGCACAGCCACATCCAGAGTCCCCGGTAATCCGCCCGAACGGCCGAGACAGCGAAAGAGAAGAAGAAAAAAAGACTATGGCTACTACAGCTGCACGCCGTGCCGCTCAGCATTTGGGGCGGGCCGGGTCACTGCAGGTGTCACAAACATGCCGACAACCCTCTTTCCAAGTAAGATGTGTCGCTACAGCATCAGCATTGGCCCAGCCCAAAAACCAGATACCAGCTCTAGCTCAACCTCCAGCAGCTCAGGGTCTAGCCCAGCACCCATCTCAGATGCTCCCGCCAGCTACCTCGGCGCCTCGGGACGACCCAGTGCCAATCGGCACTCTGGGGCATTCAGGGGTCGGCCCTGTTCCCGCCCCTCGCAGAGACCGTCTCCGGGATGCCAAGCCCTTCTCTGACTTTTTGACCGACACTTTCGACCGCCAGCATGACTACTTGCGCATATCGGTGACGGAGCGCTGCAACCTCCGCTGCGTGTACTGCATGCCGGAGGAGGGTGTGCCCCTGTCGCCCTCGCAGGATCTCCTGACCACGCCAGAGATCGTGCTGCTCTCGTCTCTCTTCGTCTCGCAAGGCGTGACAAAGATCCGGCTGACGGGCGGCGAGCCAACGGTGCGGCGGGACATTGTGCCCCTGATGCAGCAAATCGGAGCTCTGCGGTCCCAGGGCCTGCGGGAGTTGTGTCTGACGACTAATGGGCTCTCGCTGCACCGCAAGCTCGACGCTATGGTCGACGCTGGGCTTACGGGCGTGAATCTCTCGCTCGACACTTTGGACCCCTGGCAGTTCCAGCTGATGACGCGGCGCTCTGGATTCGCTGCCGTGCAGAAGACCATCGATCGGATCTTTGAGCTGAACAAGGCGGGTGCCGGTATCAAGTTCAAGATCAACTGCGTTGTTATGCGCGGACTCAATGACCGCGAGATTTTGCCCTTCGTTAAGATGACCCGAGAGAAGGACGTCGAGGTACGTTTTATCGAATACATGCCTTTCGACGGCAACAAGTGGAGCAAAGGCAAAATGTTCAGCTACCAGGAGATGCTGGACCTGATTCGCTCCCAATATCCAGACCTGCAAAGGGAGCAGGGCCTCAAGAACGACACTAGCAAGACGTACAAGGTGCCCGGGTTTGTTGGCAAGCTTGGCTTTGTCACGAGCATGACGCACAACTTCTGCGGGACATGCAATCGTCTCCGCATTACCAGCGATGGGAACCTCAAAGTCTGCCTGTTTGGCAATGCGGAAGTCTCGCTGAGGGACATACTGCGGAAAGTCAACCAGGGTCAGCCGATCGACGAACAAGTCTTTGAGTCGATGAAGCAAGCTGCCATTGGCGAGACCGCCTACATCTCGCCCTCGGATAGCGAGCCTCTACTAGCACCCAACTCGGAAGAGCTCCTTGACATTATTGGCATGGCTGTGAAGCGCAAGAAACAGAAGCATGCTGGCATTGGCGAGCTGGAGCACATGAAAAACCGACCGATGATTCTGATCGGTGGGTGAAGATTTTTCTGCTTTTTTTCTTCTCCTTTTTTGCATATACAGAGTTCCCGGAGCATACTGGTCAAAATAAAGCAAGAATATTAACGGAATCAATTCATACTTTACCTATATATTTGCCTAGTAGGGATGCTAAGGAAAGGTCGTGTGTAGATCGAGCCACTCCATATCAGCATCACCGTTTTCAGCTTCGCCAACTAAATTGGCATCAGCTAGGGATAGCATCATCATGGCATCTGTCGCCGAGTAACCGTTGTCTTGTTCACCCTGTGACTGGTGTAGTCAGCCGCCCTTCCACCTTTCTCCGCGCAGGGCCTCAGCTCCGATTTTTCACAACCACAGCACGCAGGAGAACCGATAGGAATGGTGATGCAAAAGCCTCTCCCACTCTGACGCACGTTTCCGAGTCAGGCACCGCACACATGGTATCCATCTCCGACAAGGTGCCCACGAGCCGCGTTGCCACTGCCAAATGTGCCGTTCGGTTCTCCAACCTAATCGCCCTCAATCTCGTACGCGAGAACCAGATCAAGAAAGGCGACGTGCTCGGCGTGGCACGAGTGGCGGGCATCATGGCTGCCAAGCGCACGTCTGACATCATCCCTCTCTGCCACCCCATTGCCCTCACCCACGTCCGCCTCGAGCTTGTCCTCGTGGATAACCTTCCAAAGGGCGATAAAGAGAGTAGTAGGGAAATTACGGCTTCTTCTGGCGGGATTGAGATAACAGCTACGGTTGCAAGCGATGGGAAGACGGGCGTCGAGATGGAGGCCCTCACGGCCGCGTCCGCTGCGGCGCTAACGGTATACGACATGTGCAAGGCGGTGGATAAGGGCATGGTAATTGGGGGCTTACGAGTCGTATTGAAGGAAGGGGGCAAGAGCGGGAGGTGGGTGGAAGGAAAGGCGACTTGATTTCGCGCTCTGCCCCTTCTTGGTATCCTCAAAAAGGGGTCACTATTTACAGCTGTTATAAACAAACCACAAGATGAGCGCTCCTAAACGAGCAGAAATGTAATCCCTATAGAGTCAATGTGAGCAACATGTTAGTTAGGTACCTAAGGTAATGTCTTTTACGGCTCTTGCCTCAGTCCTATTTTTATACTCGGAGGACACCGAAGCTATCTACACGAATGGATCTCGAGATCCATTTGCTTATGAATAAGCCCCATAACCCGTAATAAGGATTCTCCACCTTCCTCTTTCCTCCCAGACTCCACACACTCAGCTTAGGACGTTGCCTCCCCAACAACTCCCCTTCCCAAATTGGCGCCTCGCCTCTGGAACTAAGGCAAAACGGGTTTCGATGCTCGGCATTTACACAGCACCCATTAACATAAAGGCAACTCTTTCGACTGACGGGCCTCGCCTGGTCGGCTTCTCCGTGAGAATAGGAACGAACGCCGAGACGAAACTGGGGAAAACTGGTAGCAATGGCAAATCGGCGCACTACGACCATTGAAGGTATGGAACACATGTTGCCTTTCTCAAGGAGTACACTAGAGTAAAGGCTCAGCCAGGTATACTAACAAGCCTTTTACTCCGACTGGCCAATCCCCCCTCTCAACAACATGCCCCCTTTCACACTAATGACGTAACGAGAATCGATCGGAGATGCATGTCATCTGCATGGGGTGTAAGTACAGACAGTAGCCAAGGAAGCAAATTGTCAAGTAAAGTCGAAAGAAGAAAAGGCCATGACTCTCTCAGATCGTCGTGTTTCATTTACGAGAATGGCAGGCGGGCAAGGAAAACTAGATGAGGGGGTTTGATGATCCGTTAATAGCCACTCTGGTTATAGAAAATAAAAAGAAAGGGAGATGAGCTGGATCTGTGATCTTCATGCCCGGTCTACATACAGATGAGGTCAGGAAACTCAGAATAAACTAAAATTCTAGCACAACGCGCGCGGATGGGGCCAATCGAGGTGAGCACTCCACATACACAATACGTAAATGAGGGGTTAAGACTTGCTTATTTCTACCTAGTTGTCTTCGAATAATAAAGCTTGAAGAGCAGTGAAATAGAAAAAGACGCTTGACTTTACAATTCGTCACGGTATCCCAAATAATGGAACAAGTATGAAACCTCACCTGCGTGCTTTCTTCAATGTCTATCATGAGAGAGAGAAACAAAATGCTCCGTGGAAGCGGCAACTTATCATGGGACTCCGCCTCCGAGCCTCTTCCTTTTCCTTTTCTTTTCTTCTTTTTTTCAACCACGTTTTTCAAAGTTCCATTCACCTATCAAACCTAATTCTTTCATTCTTTCATCCTGCATATTATTTATTCGCCACCGACCTCGTCCCGCGAGACGGAAGATCTATCCAATGTCATCATCCCGTCAAGGACCCACCCTCAAAAAGGAATAAGTCTATCCAATCAGAAATGTGCGATAACCTTTTTTTCATTGTCGAGCCTCTCAACCAATCCTAGTCAACGTAAAACTAGAGAGATAATATATCCATTTTCAATCCTTTCCTGATTGGGGACGGCAGCACGCGATGCTGCATACACAGACCACAACGGATAACGGGCGGTGGTTGTGGACCGAAAGAACCCGGCGCGCGTCTCCCCAGCCAACAGGGGGGGGGGAGGGGGGGGGGCCTGGCCCAGCCCAAACACATCATTCTGGGCGAGATTTACATACGGTAATAACCCGTACCGTGTTAGTAAAGAGCAGAACTGTCCCGTCCGTCTGTCCGTCTGTCCGTCCATCTGTTCGTCCACTCGTCCCTTTTTCTACTCTGAGAAAAAAGGTACATAAATCAGGAAGATGGAAAGTGTTGGAGGGGAAATCCTCTCAGAATATGTCAATCCACCTCTTTAAAAGTGGTCTGTCTTGGACAGTATACTCGACTTTGGGCTTGATCAACAAAGATACTGATAGTTATTTTTATAATTGTCAAACTGGCAATTTGTCGCGGCTCCCACGGCAATGTCAAACAAATAAACCTGACTCCTAGGTAGGCAACTTATATTAAACTCTGGGGCATGTGTGACAGAGATACTGTATCGCCTGAAAGAGCAGGCACTGTAAACCATACAGGTATGTACATGTACCGTACCTACTCAACATGCTTCCCCCACAAAGTGTCATTATATATTTATATAAAGGGGCTTGCCTTTAACCGAGGATGATGATGTCAGCATGTTGTTCCTTCTGGCGGCTGGACAGGGGTAAAGGGGACCATGTAGTATATCACATGTTGATTTGCAAAGGCAACCGCCGCATTGCACAAACACTTGAACACTTCAAGACGTCCTCGGGTGGTCCCAGTAGGCATTACGCAAACATGATTCCTTAACGAAACAAATACAGTCGTGTGAATAACAGGCTCCCACCAAGGATAGAGCATTCATCGTGGACGAGACGTAGACTTCCACTTCCTTCCTGAAACATACCTTCCCGCTGCCGACCCTTGCACTACATGCCCCCGTCGTCCGCCTCGTCCCCGGTAATTCTAGTCAGTCCTTAGGAAGACGTTCGCCCTTGTGGGTGGCCTTGCGGACACCACTCTGCTCAGTTCGCTCGAGAATGCAGGAGCTCGCTGATATCTCGTCCTGGTGGGTGGCAAGACGCATCTATGGTTGAAAATCGCATGGTATATAATATTAGGAGATAGATTCAGTCCCGATAGAACGCCGATAAAAGGCAGGGAAGTACAGGTTTTATCGAAGTGCCTGCCGAATGTTTGCTGTCGAATGCAAAGGTGTAGATAGAATCCGCCCAATGAAGAGGCGATGTTTCGACATAGTCCCGTATTTTATGAGACGATTCGGTAATAATGCTACTATGGAGGTCGAGGTCGCAGTACGGCGTGATGCTGGTTAATGGACACAGAAACGCGGCCGGCTTCGTACCCTTCCTTACATCACAAGGCAGCAAGAATTCTGCTTCTTCGCGCTCTTGTAAAACATCTTGCTCTGTGCGCTCAAGTCGGAGCTTTTCGCAACGAGGTCGTCAAGCTTCTCGCCACGTTGGAGAACCTATTTTTTTTTGTCAGTATCAAGCTCGGCACGGGCGTGGAGTCTGAAGGGATGGAATTGGGCATACACTGTCGATCGCCTTGTGGAGGACAATCTTGGTCTCGTCAAGCTCCTGCTGGATCTTGGCAATGCTGCTGGCTTCGTTGGCATCTTGGTAGGTTTTCAGGTAGTCGTTAATAGCAGGGAAGGCTACTCCATTGTCGGCTGTCGCACTCTTAATGGTATCAATCGGCGTCTCGGCCAGGAACTGGTCGATAAGCTTGGAAAGAACACTATGTGCGGCGATGGGAGGGTAGTCCTTGGTGATAATGACTCCGGCGACGCCCTCAGACCTGGCATAGCAGTGAACAACGTAATCTAGTCTCCGAGTAAGTGCCGCACAACCTGTAAGCTCATGGAACATGAAACGCACCTTGCTCCTCCACACTCTGTCTCTGGCCGGGATTGGTTCGCTCGGCGACAGTCTTGCTGATCATGGTCATGAAGTTTCCATATTCGTTTCTCGTGAATCTGGAAAACTCGCTGAGTTCGTGTGCGCCGCACAGCTGTACTGCGGGCGTCTTCGTGTTGTTAAACACCTGGAAATGCTGGTTAGCAAGCACCCACCGAGAACTGGTGCATCGATGGTACTTGCTCCGATGTAGTAGACCTTCATGGTGCCAGATGCGCGTGTCGAAAAGCAAGTCAAGGGAGGTGGTTCTAGGCGGTCAAGCCCAAGCTTCCGACAAGGAGAGGACGGCTAACTAGCGGCGGACAAGAGAGAGGATCCCGCGACGTCTCAACGGAGTGGCGAATGGGGCAAATAATCCGTTGCAATGGATGGCAGAGAGAACTACCGCGGATGCACGGGGTGCAAAGAGGCGAGGGGGGGATTCGAGTACGAACGAGGACTCGAACGGCGATTTTTTTGCTTCGTTTGAGTTGCAGATTTATACGGTACGTAGAGCGGTCGATGGAAAGATCTTAGTCAACGTTGGGCAGGTCGTCGATGAACAGTTGCTGCCTGGAATGGTGATGTCGTGGACTTGTTGTGGCGGTGACAATGCGAAGCCAATGTCACCGCCAGCCAACGCCTCACCGCGCCCCCCCCCACCGCGGCCGTCGGTCAAATACTTCCCCGCGCTGCAATCTTAGGTAAGAAGGTGCCTAGGTAGCCTCCTCCTGGCTACTCCGCAGCAGCGTCCCATTGCATAACCGACTCGGTACGGAGTACGGATACAAGAATTGTGTATTGGTTATTCAAAACAGTCTAGCTAAGTATACGCACTACCAATACCAGCCACTTTTCCGCGCCCAACAACTTCGTGTTCTGTATGGGCCGGTGTCACTTGCAGCCATTCTGCAATTATGAGGGCAAGTAGAAGTCAAAGGACATAAGTATATGGAGCAACCCGAGTCAGCAAAGAGACTCGCCTTTTTAGAAACTCGGGTGGTTGACTATGAAGCAAACGAGGCCTCGACCGCCTCACGTTGGTTACAAGGGTCGGATTCATGCGATTGGAAGCCGTGCGTGTGCTCCAAGTTCCGGGGCGACCATGGTACGTAGGAGTGTAGTATACAGTATAGTAGCATCATAGTCTGGAGCGACAAGTGATCAGTGGTCGCTTCCGAGCACGGAGCGAAGCTCCCAGCGCCTGAGTCGCTGGCTGAGGACTCGAGACCCCTCTTCTTGCGGCGGTCTGCGCTGCCCGCCATCCCCCATGTCATCATCCAAGAGCCGCCTCAATCACTATCGGTGTCCCAAGGTTTGAGCGATAAGACGCGCAGCAATCCCACATGTTGAATGAACAAGGTTGCACTCGAACATATAGATCTCTCTGGAATCTGGATGACGGTGGGCTGCGGTTACTTTTGCAGTGCTGGGCAGTGTGTGCTGAGTGGGCAGAAGAGCACTTGCCGCTTTCATGGCGCCTGCACACCGAGCGTTCAAGACAAGGACAGGGGTTGGTGGTGCGGATGTCACTTCCAGTGTTTTGCGTCCTTGGGTCCACCGCTCTTTCCCCCCAGCCGACTGCCCAAGATCTCTGGGGTCCGGAATTGATGGACCCTCACCCAGCAGCAGGCCTGCCCCTCCTCAAGTGCGATTCCCTGCAGATACCACTGGGCAGTACCCGGCGAGTCGGCGACGTGTTCGGCCCTTATTATCTCGGTGCCCACCCGCAATCAGTGCAAGTGAACGTTGATAAACCTGAGCCTCAATCCATTCGCCTTCAACCGCGTGTCTTATTTATACCTTTGTCTGGAAGAACCAAGAGAGCCAAGACCCGCCAACCTCTGGGGCGCACATTGCCATTGACTGCACCTCGACCTCGGACCCTTAATTACCCTTACCTATCTTAGTCGCTAGCCCCCGCCAGCTCGTGTGCCCTGTCTGTGCGTGTCTGGTACCGACACTATAGGCAGAAGCTGCCACATCCTTAGTTCGGGGCTCGCCCGCTAATTGCCGGGTGCAGGTGGAACCCGCCATCTTTCGCCGCTGGCTATCCGTGGGCGATTGCCAGTCTCCAGTCTCCAGTCTCCAACCCATCATCCTCCACTCCTCCTACCACCGGCGATACCTTTACCGTTTTTATTTTATTTTTAAATACCTTATATCCTGCCTGCCAGCACGAACTCTCTCTCGAGTAACAATCCCCAACCTCCCCCCCTCCTAACCTCGGGAGACGTAGCGGGTTTCAAGGTTTCAAGGGCTGCGCGACACGAAACGGCCGTGCTTCTTTAACAACCCCCATTCACCCACACTGAGCTCTTTCTTCCACCCGCCGCAAACACCCCCAGAACCCCCACTATTGTTCTCAGCCACCAAGACCACCACCAATTTCGGCTCCCGTCTGTCACCTCGCCTCGATCGCCTGCGAGGTCGGGCATCGGCGGCGGTGGTATCGCGACAGCACACATCCCACCTCCGCAGTGACCCCACGGCCATGGCCACTGATTTCATAATGCCTCGGCTCGCCGACCACCACCAGCAGCATCAGTCTGCCTTCTACCCCCAACCGCAACAGCAGCAGCTGCCGCCATTCCAGCAGGGGCCTCTTCCCACGCCCGCGCCGACGCCGACGCCCTTCCAGGCGCCGCCCGTTCAGTACACCAACCCCCAGATCTCGCCGCTCAGCACCTCTGGCAATGCTTCGCCTACCTCCCCAAAGACGTACATCACGCGCCAAATACGGCCCCTCTACATGCCAGCCGTCCTGCGCCCGACAGAGTTTCCATCAAAGGCCCCGCCTCCCAAGCCCAAGGCCGACGACGAGGATGACGCCGAGGAACGCACCTTGCGACCCAACAGCAGCTTCATTAGCATCGGCGGGCTGAGCGCCTTGGGTCGATTGAGTAGAAGATCTACGGGTGACAGCGGAAAATGTGTCGACGGCAACTGGAACCTCGACCTCTTCCCCAAGCCTACTGGAATGCCCACTCGGGCGCACTGGAAGGTAGGTCTCATTCTTGTGTCTTGTGCGACCGTCGCTCCGCAGCGTCTCAAACAAGTGCTACCTGTCAACTGCTCCCTGCAATGCTGACATTTGTCTCTACAGCCTGACCAAGAGAGCACCGTTTGCGATCACGCGACGTGCAAGCGATACTTCACCTACTGGGTCCGCCGCCACCACTGTCGCAAGTGTGGTAATATCTTCTGTGACCCCCATAGCAGCTACGAAGTTCCTCTCGACCAGGATGCAAATTACAATCCTCGAGGCATGCCTAGTCGCTCCTGCGCGCACTGCTACTCTCAATTCAAGGAATGGCGCAGTCGGACAAACAGCCAGTCATCCAGTCAGACCTCGTCCGACGGCGGAAGACCAGCAAGCCCGACTCTCATGTCTCCTACCTCTGTCGCTGGAAGCAGGATGCCTCATACGCCAGAGGTGGCTCACAGTGTGCCTAGAGACTGGAACTGGAGCACATTTTAATTTGCTGCAGTTCACATTGGCATTGCAACCCCCTTGTCGTTATTACCGGCCGGGGCTTGCACACACCTCCCTAATAACAATACGCCCCTGTTCAAGTTGTCAACTGGACTGGTGGTTCCCGACTATACCCCTGGCCCTTCTGGGCTGGTGATGACGACCGATATGACCGAGACGGCTTGAGGAGAGAAACAGATTCCTCTTCCTCGTATTTCGAGAGTGGACATAGATTTACACCATAGACATCGGGGCGGAGAAGCGATCTGATGATACCTGGCTAGGCTATCCCAAGACGCCTAGCCATTTTCATTTCTGCCATATACAAGAACCCCCCACCCCCACCATATACCCAGTCGTTCCATCAACGACTTATTCCCAACGTCATCCCCCCACCCTTTACGCCCACCGCAAATGTTTTGCCACAATATTGCCATCACTTTATGCTGGCAAGCAACTGCCTTAGCTAAACCATTTCGGCGAAGCTCTAATTGTGCCCGAAGACCCACCAGTTTCCTCGGAGCCACGGTTAAGGAGGTCTTTTCGAAATCGCTGTCGGCTCAGCGATCTTTTGTGGAAAGGCGAATACGGCATCGGGCATTCCACATTATTATTTCTAGCAAGGCGTTTCCGGATGGTTCCTGCCTTTCATGTTTAGTACCTGGTTGGAGTTGGGTTTACTGGCGTTTGCCTTTTTCTTTTTCACTATTGGGGTCATTGGCAAAGTATCGCATGCGGTGGACTGGGGTCGCTCATGTCATTCACCTTCGGGCATGACAAGAATGGATGGATTCTTCAGCGATGGATTGTTAGCCTATTTATTGGGACCTATGTTGTCCAAGGCAGCAAGCAGCGTGCCATTTTACTTCTTTTCCTGTTTTTTATTTACGGGATGGCCCAGGACATGTCGTGGGGACTGCGATTTACCTCGCTTGTTGAGAGAGACTGTCGACTGGCCAATGGGGAAAGGCACGCTGCGGTAGCTGGAGTGGATTGATTAGATACCATTCATGCATAGTATGCCAATTTTAATACATCATTCATTGACATTTGGTATCGGGAGGCCTTGCGGTATTGTGCTTCTTCGAGTTGGTGTGAATTGAGGCGGGAATTAATGTGAGGGAGAATCGACAATGAGGGAGGGCAAAAAAAGTGTGGGTTTTTGTTAATAGTACTTGAGCCACTACTCTCCTCTACTCTATCTAGTTATCTTCCATGTCACATACCTGGTAGGTACACCATGAGATAAATCGTTGGCAAAATCATCTTCAAGTTATTTTCATTTCCCAGCTACTCGCTCGCTCGCTCACAGTTTTAATTACCTATTATACATACACATACAAATGTCAATCAACCACCTATCTATCCGTAACCTACCTTACCTATGGACTCTCTCATTACACACTTTTTGTTCGCAGACAGACAGATGCATGCCTCTTATTTCAATCGGGGTCTTCCTTCTAGTAGTGTGTAAGAAAAAATTTTTGGCGTCCAACTTTTGCTAGCTATAATGATATGTATGAGAGGATGGTGATGTCGAACCACTTACCTATTAATATTCACGGACGTAATCATCGCATTCGAAGTAGGTATTCCAGTTGCAGTTGGATAGGTGGGGGCAAGTTTGGCATCTGAGACATGAAGACGCTACTAGCATGGAAGCTAGCAAGCAGCTGACTACATTGGTACTTTCTTACCACACTAGTTGACTTCCATGGTAGTTCTCTCATAGGGTTGTCCGCCATTAATGAACAAACAACTCCTTTTCATCATATGATCGTCCTTTATGTGGTGAATCAAGTCCAGAAAGAGGGTATAAGAGAGTCAGTCAAGCACGAATAAATGAGACCGATAAGGGCTTGTCATAATAATCCGTTTTTTTCTAGTCCAATTTCGTCCCTGTCATATATCTATCATGAATTTGTATGTATGTACAATGCAGCTTCCCACCGCTGTTGTCTTCCGCTTCCGCTGCCACAACAGCAAAGATTAATCCATGAGCTGGTTCTTCCAGCCCAAGCTTAGTGCAACTCACACGCTGCTTCTCGCTCCAACCACCCAGCCAAAGAGCAGCGATGGCGGTATGTCGAGGGGGTGATATTCCAGTCCAAATTAGACCGCTGGGTCTATCCTACTTCAGTCACCTTGAAGGGACAATGCATTCGGGAGCATCTCGGCCCCCGCGTGCTTTTTTCTTCCCCGCGAGTAGAGTCTTAGGAGATCCGACCGGCACTCAAAAGAATTCATGGTAGCCAATATATGCTAACCGATGGAATATCGAATGATTTATTGCCGGCTTCGGAGGGCCCGTCCGTTGGCCTTGCGGCCCTTCAGCGCATCCTCCACGACGGCCTCCTCATTGGATTCACCATACACCTCGCGGTTAAGGCCTCTAGCGGCATCCCAACCGGCCTTCTCAGCGATGACGACGTTGTTGCTCAGGCGACGGGCCACAGGGGTCTTTCCAGCCATGTTGCTGGCGTTGCTGCGGCGCATGTAGCTCTCAACGAAGAAAGCGCCAAACAAATAGGTAAGGGGCGCCAGGTACAGCACGTTGAGCCAGACCGCGAAGGTAGCGCTCGACGAGGTAACGCAGGGCACAATATGTCGGCTGTAGGTTGCCTTGACACCATCGAGGGATGCACCAGCGGCAGAGCCGTTGACACCTGCAGAGGCCGAGGCAGCGGCAGCCTCGCTCTGAGATCCAGTGAACAGCACAGGAATAGAGTACCAGACGAAAGAGTGGGCCATGGCGTAAGAGGCGCCAACAAGGAATTGCGTAATCTGAAGCGTAGTTAAGCTGCGCTTGACGACCATAGGCACGCGGATCCTGAAGGCGGTGATGGTGTAGTAAGTGTACTGGTAAACAAGTTAGCTTTGACCAGGGCACTCGCTATGCATGAGATATGAACTTACCATCATGGCGTGAATACCCGAGTTGACGAAGGCGAACATCCAGATGGGGGCAGACATGTAGCGCATACCGGCCCACATGCACATCATGGCACCGGCATGGTGGTAGGTCTGCAGGGTGGAGCTCAGCTTGCCCTTGGCGAGGATGATAAAAGTGTCGAGGACCTCATAGAACTTGCTGAGGTAGAAGATCCAGCCATAGAAGGCGAGCCCCTCGTTCCACAGGCGGCCGGTGGCAGTCCGGCTGGGGGAGCCGTCACTGTTGAGGACAGCATCGGCAGAGTGCGAGACCCAAGAGTTGGCCGCCTCGTCGAAGTAGACGGCATTGCCTAGCCCGCCGGGACCATTGGGGCGGCACACAGAGTCGACGAAACCTGCCAGACCATGGGGGCCCAGGGGGCTGACCATGGAGCGGCTCAGGGCACCAAACATGCCATAGAAGGTCCAGGCCGAGTAGACGGCGAGGAAGACATTATGGAGGACCACGAACCAAAAGAAGGGGCGGGTCTTGCTGATGGCCCAAGGCTTCTTGCCAGTCGATGTGTTGTAGATGTTCAGGAGCTTGGCAGACACGGCGTAGAGGGCGGCGATGGTGATGGGCACCTTGGGGTCAAGCACGGCCTGGTACCAGCTCTCGGGGATGTTGAAAGGCGGGGCGAAAGGGATGGAGCCGGCCGGGGGGGGCGACAGAAACCCCGGGAGAGGGTTGGGAGGGATGGACAGGGACGCGAGAATCGACTTGGGCGGCAGAGCCACGAAGGAGGACGACTGGAATGCCATTGTTGACTGTGTAATAAATTTCCTTCTGAGCCTGGCTGCTCAATTGGGTGGTCGTGGAAATCAATGCAGAAGAAACCAGTGTGGTGGACGAGCCCTTCGCTTTTGTGAGGACGAGAATCTCAACGCTTTTGAAGCTGTCCAATCTGCGTCGACTAGACTAAAACAGGGGGGGCGGATATGCAGCCCTGAGCCCAGGATGCGGTTGGTGACGCGAAACGGGGTCAAGTTGCCAAAGACTCAACGAAGCGGGGCAAACTTGTTCGAAGACGAGGAGGGGTGGTACAGGTGGAGGACGGGAAAGAAGAAGAAGGAGGAGAGAAGGAAAGAAGAGTACACTCTCTTTATTAAAGAAGCAAGGTACTTGTAGAGTAGGATGGAGAGAGGGATGGATGGACAGAAGGAACGAACGGGTCACCGCAATATTAAGCCATTGCGCGTGGGTTGATCTCCCGTTTTTTTTTTTTTTTTTTTTTTTGTTGGAACGCATATGCCTGGCCAGCCCTTGCGTGTTCGTCGGTGGCATTCAACCACGAGGGGGGCCAGGCGATCAGATTGTGCATCACAGACACTGGCTGCGACATGGGAAAATGCCAAAAGTCCAGGGGATCCACCAGAACAGTCAAGTCGGGTCCCACGCAAGGAGTCTGCGAACCTCGGGAAGGCAAAGGCGCGGGCTCCATTGGCTGAAGAAAGAGTGGAGGAAATTAAATCACGATCCGGACTCCAGTGCGTCGTCATGGCTCGTGGTTCGTGGCTCGTGGCAGACGTGTATGTGTGTGTGTGTGTGTGTGTTCATGGCACCGGCCAGCGGCCACTGAGGTGTGTCTCTCCCGAGTCTCAACAAGGTTGATGGCGACTTCCGCGTTTGGTGCTGGGGTACCTCACTTTGGAAGAGCGGGTTTCTTGCTGGCTCACAGAGGGATTTGTGGAGACGGGCGCCCGCCGTTGCATAGAAGCGCCAAGCTTCTTAGACTTCGTGTTTGACACGAGCGAGCCGACTCGCGGCTGCTCAAAATGCTTGTTGTTCTGAACCTTTAAGTTGCTATACATAGTTGATCGATACCCAAGACACCCTGGCTTGGGACCAGTTTGACAGAGAAACGTCATGACTTTTTGGCTCACTCTCTGTGTCACGGCGATCGATGTTTTCGTGTCTGTACTGCGTACTCGGAGACGCAAGATTCATCTGATATTGAATTGGATGCCTGTAGCAGTCACATGCTCACATGCACTTCGCATATCGCCCACCTATCGGGGCCGGGAGAAGCAAATCAGATGCTTCTGTCGGCGATTGACGAACCGAGGTTGGATCCCCAGACGCCAGGTGCCCCCACTCATTCCCAATTGACTGCCCTCGATTCGATTCAACAAATAAGGTACAGGAATCCACACATCCCCAACAGCTTAGGATAGCTCCCGCCCCCGCCTTCTCGGGACTTGCATATGCAACTATGCCCTACCTATCTGTTGATTAAGGTACTTGGCTATCGAGAACCTTGAACCCAGCCTTGCCAGCCTGTCCCAGTAGACTGGTTTGGACTCGGGGACTGGGACTGGGACTGGGGCAATGGACGTTGTCGTCTTGATGCATGACCGCATCCGTCTGAGACGATCTGAGATGATGTGAGCGGTACTCTGTATTCCGTACGGAGTACGGATATACACTACAATATCACCACAGTACAGCTCACAGTCGATCCATTTCCCATAGTCAGCAGCGGATGTCAGCACCTTGTTCAATCCCATATTATCCTGTCCGTCATCCATGAGCATCCCCTTCCCCACAGCAGTATCCGTACGGCGCGGGCTGTCAGCCGCTGAGCCTCAGGTCATGATAAGGGAAGGCCGTGGCCAGCAGTCTTCACTCGGTGCATGGACTCGAGGATTCTGAACTAGATGACGACCGGCTGCCCGATCCTCGACTCCTCGGTTTGCGAAACACCAGCTTCGGGCCATTATACATACAGGTTGCCCTTATCATGCAGTTCCTACCTACAGATAGATTGCCGGGCATTGTACTCTCACACAAGATCTGGAAGACGCTTACACGGTAGGTAGGTAGGTAGGTAGGTAGGTAGGTAGGTAGGTAGTTGAGCCAGAGCACGCCTATCAGCGCTCCTTCCTCCATCCTCCATGAGGTGCATGTTGGTGCATGTTGGCGGTTCGTTCGGAAGGCGCGGAGACCGGGTGCCTGCCTTTATTCTCATATAATATATTGCAATAAATGGATGACGTGACGAGCAAAATTCAATCCTTCCCATGTCCACTTGACAGTCATCGACTTTCACTCACCAGGGCTCTTTTTGAGCAATCATTGTGACCACGTTGGAGGTGTATTATGTTCTATTCTCCTGTCAACAACCGCCTCCGGCTGGCTGTGCCGTAGGGACCCTGTCGGTCCGAGCTGTCGGCTCCGCCTGCCCCGCCCAGGGTAATCCCAGAGGTTTCTCTCTCGGCGAGCGAGACGCCATCCACTGCATGGACAACCTGCAGCTCAACGAAACACTCAGCTCGTGTTCTCATGACTCGTTTCCCTGCCTCATTTTTCATCTAGCAAATACGGAAGATGGCTGAGCGGATTATCAATGGATATGTTCTCAGATTCCGTGGTTCGAAGCGGTGTCGTTATGTCGCACGTTAATAATAACTCCATCAACAATTTGATTCGGTAGTCGCTTTGGCGGAGTGGTTAACGTGCTTCCCTGCTACCTGGCTCCAGCAGTTGAGGAAGTTCCGGGAGCACAGGTTCGAATCCTGTAGGCGACGAATCACGGATATATATATTCAACGATCTTTCAAATCATGACTTATAAATTTTTAACCCAGACGATGCCTTTTCATCCATTCTCTCTTTTTTATTTGAGAGATGACTTTGTCCAGATTGGATTGCCGAGACCAGTAATCATGGAAGATGAAGATGGACTTGCTTGTTTCCATTAACACGGCGGCCCGTTTCAAATACTTCTTTCATTAGTCTCGGCCCTCGTAGCTTTAAAAAAAAATAGACTGTACATATTGATGATTTAAATATTTTGTTTTAGTTACTATCAAAAGTGCTATAAGATAGATATATACTCCCCACCCCCCCCCTCCCTGCCCTACCACCCAAATTTTCCACAAACCCGCTCCTTCTTCTCTCTCCTACACAGAGAGGTCTGTCCCTAGATAAATGGGATATCTAGGGACAAGATCAAATCATAAAAAATAAAAACATTTTCCGCTTCGTCCTCCAATCTGCCCCGACCCGAAACGAGTGGGGGAAGGGGTATATAACAAGTTAAGTTGGATAAATAAATATAAAAAAGAAGAGGGGCGCGCAGGACAGAACAAGGGTAGGTAGTAGGTAATTATTAATATGACAGCATCGCGGCCCGTATTGTCTCTCTCTCACGCACCAGGCTGATAAGAGATGGCGGAGCTAGTCGTTATTGAAGGGAGGATTGAAAGGAATATTCCGCGCGCCCCGAAAGGACTATAAGGTGGTATATGTGCAGGTTTGGGAAATAGGCAAGAAGGGCGCTCCATGAACTACTAGTCGCAGCGATGAACCAGTGGGGGAGACCAGGTCTCTGTACATAACAATACCTCCCACCAGCCAGGGGAGATACTCATTGTGCTCCCCTGGGCATGGTGTCTTCGACTCTGCGCGGGCGCTCGTCGTCCATCATCATCATATTAAAGACCTGCTCATCAGGTGGATTATGAATTCCAGGAATTCCAGGATGACCGGGTATCAACTGAGGAACCGGGGGCGCGGCCGCCTGGTCCTGCTGTTGTACTCGCCTGATGCGACCTGTTTGCTGGTCGACCCAGGATGTCACCGTCCGAAACCGAGGTGGCGAGTCCTCGCTGGTTTGTGTGTACACAGTATCTCTTCGGCTCAGGGCTTGCGATTGTGACATCCACGAAAAGCGGGCGGGGGCATAGTTGCTGGATTCGGCCCGGTTCGTACGGACGACTGGCTTTGGTGGTGTGACAATGATGTCGCCGTCCCCGAAGCCCGAAGAGATAGAAGACAGCTGGCTGACACGGTTGGTTTGCCGACGAGCTGGGTCATACGCTTCCGAGGGCTGTCGTGCCATCTCAGATTGGTTGTAGAACAGGTCGGGTCCCATTCTAGAGCGGATCGTGTTGCCCGACGCAGAACTCGCCGTCATGGTTCCAAACTGCGCTGCATTGGTCGAACTAAACGAATCTTGAGGCAGGTGAGAAGAGGCCATAGTGTTGACGGAGCGAGTGGTATTCACGGGGCTGTTCGTGTGGTATACACCGTTGGTGGTATTGAAGGATCGGAGATCCGACGCCTCTGAATGCAACGACTGAGGTGACCCTGAGATTCCCAGCGACGGTCGCTCAGGTATTTGCAGCTGCAATTTTTCTTGCCCGTAATAACCTTCCAGATGTGGAGGAGCGCCAACACTAGCCTTTTCGCGGTAGCTGGGGGGCGAGGAAGGGGGAGCAGCCAAGTCATCTAGATTTTGCCATCTTCTTCCTCTCAGGAATGGGACCCGGGCTACAAGGCGCTCGGGGAGGATTTTCCTGAAGCCCCCGGTACGATTGCTGGCATTGGTGTTACCGTCATTAGTCTTCGACTTCTTCATTGTCCGCCAGACAATCCAAACGATGAAGGAGAGAAGAATGAATGCCCCTAATCAAGTTTGTTAGCATTGGAAACAAAAGCGGCAAAGCCAAGGGTAGGTTTTACCTATGGAGCCAGCTGAAATCAGTGCACGCTCAGCCATCGGATCCATGGGACTGAGATTGGTCTGGGATGTATCGGCAGTGTTATTATTGGTGTTATCGTTGCTGTTGCCGTTGCTGTCCCCACTGATGATCCCATTGTCCTGGCTTCCATTGCTGCCAGTATTTACTGTACCGTTCAATATCGGCAGTGGCGAAAGAGCTGCAGTATCGGGCAGAGCTGTTGGAGCCGGTCCAAGAAACGAGGTAGACGGGGAGCCATTAACGGCACCGGCGTCGTTTTTTGGTACATCGGAGCCATCGGGTGAGGTCTGAGCCAAAGCTGTTGTCGCCGGCGAATCCAAGTTGGTAGAGGTAGGGGTCGCCTGAGAACAGTGTTAAAAGCTTGCAAAATTGACAAAGGTGTGGGATTCCTACTTCAGATGTTGAATTCGGTGACGCAGACGATCCCAGTGTCGATGTACCTGTGTCAGCTGCTGTAGGAGCGGCCCCTGTTTCTGTCGGCGTGGTGGATGGTGATTTGGAAGAACTGGAATCTGAGTTGTCATCATTATTTTTCTTGCCGTTGCTGTCGTTCTTCTTGTCTCCGTTGCCAGTCTTCTTGTCTTTGCCGTCATCTGCTTGAGTGTCGCCTCGACCAGAGCCTCCTCTTCCGTTGCCCTTGCCGAAATTACCTCGACCTCGTCCTTTATCCCCGCTGCCATCGACTGGGCTGCCGTCGTTATTGTTGTCATTGCTGCTGTCAGTGCCGCTGTCGTTGCCGTTGCCGTTGCCTTTCCTTCTGCTTCCACTTCCTCCATTATTTCCGCTGTTTCCGCTGCTGCTGCCACCACCGCCACTGCTTCCACTGCCGCCGCGACGCCCCTTGTCGGTTTTACTGCTGTCGTCGGCCGGGGCTGGGTCCGGCACGTCATCCTTGATTCTGCTCTTGAACCTGCTACGACCAGCCCCATCCTTCTCCTCGTCGCCCACTTTGGTTTGCCGAATTTGTAGACTGTCTCTCCGTGGTGTTTGGAGTTCCTCACTCCCCGTCATTTCATATAGTGGTGCCATCCCCTCTCCCATCAATATCCTAGCCTTGTCTTAGAAGTCGCCAGAGCGTTGGTCGGCTCAAGGCACCCGGTGAGAGGATGCCTCAGGTGTCATGAATTTCGGTCGTGGAGACGTAGGAGAAGGTGACCATATATCCCCAGCTTGGGGTTGAGAGAAAGAGGCGGAAAGTGGAATAAAAGGCCCCTCTTGAGATTATCAAAAGCGTCAAGAGGGAAGAAAATATGGGACCAAGCAAACACAAACAAGACAAGAATTGAAGTGATAAAAAGGCCGGCCTCGTGGAAAGAAATGAAGGGAAATGAAGAACGGCAGGGCAACTAGGAAGGGAAAGAAGGTGGCAGAGAGATGGCATGTAGTAGGACTACAGCAAACCTGGGGTTGATCAACTTGCCGTGGGTGTGCATGACGGACCTAGCCCCAAGCTGCGTCGACAAGTGCGTCAGGGATGAGAGCAACGAGATGGACAGCGGATGTACCTGCACCGAGCTGGAGATCAAGAACGAAGGCATGGGTGGAGATTCTGCCGGTGGTGCCCAGACAGAGGATACCAAGGGCTGGACATGCCCCAAGGGTCTCGGATTCAACGCCCCTTGCGTGAGGAGCAATGACAACAGGGGAAGGCAAGCAGTAGCCGGTTGAGTGCTCTTAACGCACGCAGCTGCCGCGAAGCCATGAACCGCATTGGGATGGAGTTGTGGACTCGACGAACTCTCAGACCGCTGCTACCATCGTGCTGCAAGCTGCGGTAAGCATTGCGGAGAGATCATGGGAAGATGGGGGTGCCTTATGGACCCGAGATGGCCTAGGGAAGTTGGGAACAGGGCCAAAAACGGACAGACAGGGCCATGTATTGCGCAAGAAGAGATCGACTCTAGGGAGCAGCCGAAGATGAGATGTCCCCTCCCCGCTCGGTCTCGTGTCTGCTTGCCCGCCCTAGTCCTCTCGGACTGCGAATCGTGTAGCAGCAGGGCTGCGGGGAGAAGTTTTGTGGTTCTCCCGGAAGTCTGCATTGATTGATGCCCCATCTGAAAAAGAGGCGATCGAATTTGCAGGGGGTTCGACGTCTCAGCTATGGGGGGCGCTGTTTCAGCTGCCTCGTCGTCCAGGGGCTCGGACCACGCACCATTACACTGGAACTTCGCTTCTCAGCAGGAAAAAAAAAGTATTCATTAAAACCAGAGGATTGCAATAAAGTCTGCAGCTGGTTAGGTTAAGTCCAGCAGTGGTGTCTGTGGCTGGAACGAGAAATCTCACCAACATGGAGGGAGAGCAACTTGTTTGTCATAAAGGGATGGTTGCTGTCATCCAGAGGGACAGAGGGGAGGGATTGAGACGAATAGGTATGTCAGCGATGAACATGGTCCGGTAGTTGTTGGTATATAGGGCTAAAAACGCCTTCTGATTAAGGACGCAGCCCTTAATTAGGGATATTGATTCGGCCAAGCGAAGGGACTTTATTTTGTTAGCGAACTATACCAAAATCAAAGTCTTACCGTTTAATCGAATCTATCCTACATAATTACATTAGCTATATCCGATGATTCGCCATTTTTGGTTATATTAGCTTATGTAGTATATTTATGCATCGTTATTACTCTGTAAACCGAGAATGCGGTATTCTGACCGCCGAATTTGGCTGGCGCGTGCCGCCATTTTCAGCGGCTTGGACACCGAGCGCACAAGTCTCTTGCAAGAACCGTGTACTGTACCTGCAGCCAACAGGCGCCTGCAACCCACCACCCCGCCATCCGGCGGAGTTAATCCATTCCAGGTGATACATTCACTAAACAAGATGCCCGCGGCCTCTGCCACTGGGGGCCAGATGACCGTTTCTTTCCATCCTAGAAGGCTTACCACCCGATTCCTGGATTAGTTTCAGCAGTCCCTAATGCGTAGATGCCGCTTCGAGTCACAGAGCATCAACTGGGGAAAATTCGTCGATCCTGGCTATGATGGCTGTGTTTTTAAGGCCAACCCTACGCAAAATCAGAGGAAGCTGGCTGGACAACAGTGAGAAAGATGAATGATCCGGCGACATACGGTAGCTACGGAATCTTTGAGAATAGCCTCGATAATAGAGAGTTCTCCAGATCGTCCTTCTTGATCCAGGCGATCTTCTCGTCAATCTGTACCTAACGAGGTATTCAGTGTGTTTTAAAAAGCGCGCACTGTGTGATCACACAACAACATGAGCCCAAAGCAGAACCAACTAACTATGGCCTTCAGCTATGACTTGTATATAAGGGTCAGCTTGGACTTGAGGTTCCAGTTGAGGAGATAGTAACATCAGAATCTCACAGTCTCTTCCATTGGACCACATCACTATCTCAAGTCAAAGTTGGTTTTTATAACTCATCAGCTCTTAACTTTTGATTCCATAACCACTTGTACGGGCAAGTAACAGTTCCTGCCACATTCATTTTATTCAAGTTTAGTTAACGACATGTTTACATAGCATCTAATCATATAAGATGGATCCGCAAAACATTACGTTCGATCTAGACAACATGTATCGCCGCAGCCCATCGCGTCGCGCCCGCTATAAGTTAGCGGTGGCAGGGTTCCAGGGCAGGCCCCGTGATGCATACAGCACTATAATTGTGTACGTCCATGGCCCCTGCTTGTCAATGGAAGCTCAGGTGTACTGTCTTGGACATATACAAGATTGAATAGTCTTATTTGATAGACTGGTTATATGATAGGCCCTAGTAACGTATGTAGGCTATATGGGAAGTTTGTGCATTCTATACTTTGCTTTGCATTTTGGAAGTATTACCTATTAATATTTTTATTAAGACTATGAAACTCTGTGTGATGATACATTTGGCTTTACTACACTTCTCAAACTTCCTCAAAGATACCTACATACAGAAGGTGGAAGGACCTTCAGCGTAAGCAGTCTAAGTGAAATTGGCATTCTAGCAGTTCATTGTAGTCTTGGCCCGTGGCCAAAGAACAGAGGTAGATGCTCAATTTCGTGTCTAGATTAGTGTCATTCTGCAGTTGTCTCATGTCCATAACTCGTGTTTAAAGAGCATCGGTTAGATCGACTGGCAATATTGAGAATGATTGTACATTGCAATGTTGCATTCTTATATACGGTTTTGTCTCGCCAAGCTGTAGCGCCGGCGATGCCTGTTTGCTGCTAGGCATGTCTCCGCCTGCGTTATGAATCTTAATACTCTTAGTGGCGGTGCCTTACTTTATCTAGGATTGTTGTAGAAAAGGCAGTCGTCAGGGAGAAAAAGCTTGGGGGAGATAGCCTTTAGCAATGAGAGCCAAGAGGTTGCAAAGTAGGAAAACGAAAGAACTTTTCGTAGCCTATTTCAATAGTGGGATAAGTGGTACGTAGTATAGCGTGAAGTTATCAGTGATAGTCTTCATAAAAATTGTCTCCTTCGCTACAACGCTGAGTTTTATCCTAGCCGGCTCCTCCGTATTGACATAATTCCAATTCTCAAACCGTGAGACGACTCTGCTCTCATCTGGCCCGTTGAAGTGGATACATATCCAAAACAGCACCCAGAAGAATAACTCCAGATCGTGCATGAAATAATGCTGCTCGCCCAAGAGCGCCCCGATTGCTATGAAAGCCCTGGTGCCGATCCTGCCTTTCGCTCCAGAGGCAGCGTCTCTCTGCTCCTTGATAACAAGATTTAGATCGATTAAGAAGGCGGGTCATGACGGGTTGCTGTCGTCCTCGTTAATCATGAGATTATTAACGGAGACATCTCTATGAAGGGCCACTCTCGGGGGCTGTACCAGTACAGCGTCACCAGTGAATAGACGGTGGCCAGCAGTCCGTAGTTGAACAGCGCTCAAGGCGAAGGATGCTGGTGCCCCCATTAGCCAAGGGACACGGACACGGACATGCACTTGCATCTCGATCCCCATCTGGTGTCATTGGATTTTCTTAGGGTATAAACCACTTCGGCCGCTGAGGGTGGCCTGAGTCGCGCGGCAAGTCAAGAATTCGGCGGGCACCTGATTTAACATCACCAACAGAACCTCAAATTAGAACTGGCGGGATAGAATGATTGGCAACTGGACAGTATCGGTGGGATGGTTCTGCCGCGAGGGGCTGATAAGATTGGATGGTGGGTTTTGTGGGTCTATGATGGCCTACGAGATATTTCAGGGTGAAACTCAAACACTAGGCAACCCATAGCAGCGGCTACGTCAGTGTGGGGTTTGAAGAGGTTGTTGTGATCTATCAATCCTTCCATCGCGACCGATATTGGAAAGTTTACAAGGATCCAACAACTCTTGATTTATTTAGACGGCTCGTCTTTTTCAAGCACGCACCAGTGGTTGAGACTTCCAGTTCACCGAGGCGAAAGACATTAGGCTTAAAACGATGATGTAATTATTAGATCATAGTACCTCTTTAGTGATTGGCCTCCGTTCGCCGTCACACTGAGCGGAGGGGCATATTCTAATTTGAGCAGCTTCCCAAACGTGGGGGGGGGGGGGGGGGGCCAAAACCCGAGAAGATGGCCAGAATTATTCGCCTTTTAAGACCAACTTCCTCTTTCTGTCTACCAAGGCGTAGCATCTATGATTTTTACATCAAACGTATCGACGAAGAGATGTCTCTTGCATCGCGACCTGTCACCCCGTCTCCCGAGATCCCTACTTCCGGGGCGGGGCGCTTCGAGGAAACGGGCGACCCGGTCGAGTGGGCCGAGCTCTACCGACCTGGCGGCCTTCATCCCATCCATCTCGGCGATACTCTCAAAGACGGCCGCTACCGCATTATTCGCAAGCTCGGCGATGGCTCGTTCTCGACAGTTTGGCTTGCTATAGATACGTAGATAGCCCAATCGCCCCTACTGCCAGAATTTTGGCTTAAGTGACTGCGCCATGTTGACCGAAGCGGAAGGCAGAACTCGGCATTTGTCGCTATCAGCGTCATGATATCCAAGTACTCTGGTACTGCAAGTGTGGCTTTTGAATTGGAAATTTCTTCTACTTTGGCCAAGACCCAGGCGGGAATGTCTGGCTCCGATCATATTCTTCAGCTTCTTGATTCTTTCAAGGAGCAAGGCCCAAACGGCACGCACATGTGTCTTGTCTTCCCCCCCCCCCCCCCCCATGGGAGGGACAGTGGCGTCAATGGTCGAGAAGCTTCCACAAAACGTTGAAGCTCGTAAGAGAATCCCGAGAACCCGGCTTCGGTATCCCAAGTGGGTGGCCAAGCGGGTCCTCAAGCACACCCTACTGGGCCTAAACTTCCTTCACTGCCACGGGGTCGTGCATGGCGATCTCCAACCTGGTAATCTCCTGTTCTCTACCCATGGCCTAGGTGCCGTAAAGGAAACTGACCTCAGCCAAGATGCGAAAGCCATGACGAGGCCCCTGGCGCGTTTGGACGGGAAGGTGGACCTCTGGGCTCCTCGCTATCTTGTGCGTGGTCAACAACTTCATGAGTTTGCTGACCTAGGAAAGGAGATGGAGATGATATGGATAACTACGAGATGGAGGATGGACAACTTTTCATCAATGACTCACTCGAGGTCCTCTTTGAGCGAAACAAGCCTGACGACATCGATGCAGAGGAAGCGGGTGTGATCACGACTCTAATTCGATGCATTTTGAAGTATGATGCACCAGAGCGGCCAAGTACAGAAGAGCTTCTGAAAGAGAAGTGATTTGATGATGCATAGATAGCACGAGGCAATCGCCGTCAGCGTTTGATACCGGTAGTCGAACGATAGATTCAACTTGACACTTCGGGCTTCAATACATCGTGCTGCCCACCTCGTGCAATCAAATGTACGCTGAGCCGACCCACGACGTGCTCCCCAGTATCGAGCTCAACTTTGTGATTGTTATGTAGTTGGCCATCACCACGGTCTCCCGGGGTCGCGCGACCCCCAGCAAATTCTCACCTTGGGCATCACACAAAGTTCGCTGAAGGCAGCGATGGTGCGGGGCTATCAGTACAATTTCCATACAGTAAGTTGGGACCTGGGAATTAACTGAGAGCACATCCCCAAATCATTACCGGCGCGACAGTGATGGGCAAGGAACTAAGATCGAGCGGCTCTGCAAGCTCAACGACTTGACCGGGGAGCTCAAGGCGGCGACCAACTTCCAGCCGAAGAACTGTGGCACTATCGTCGATGCGTTTCAGGAGGAGAGGGAGAGGAGCCTACTGCTGGCGTTGGTTGAGTCGAGACTGGCTAGGAAGTGACTCGCGAAGGAGACGGCGGTCGATTGTAGGTGCTTGGTGATGAACAAGTTCCACCTCCATGATTGACCTCCTTTACCCCTAATGTTTTTGGTCAACCAGGGCCTGTGCATTTGAATGAAGTTCATTCCGCTCCTGCCTTGAGGTTGTGATGCCCTCGTTATTGAGGAAGGAACAACTATACAAGAGGATCTTCAAAAGGGCAATTTTCTCCAAGGCCAGCCACTCCTCTTCTTCTTCTTTGTCTTTGAGAAGTCAGCATGGTCTACAGCTTTAAGTTTTCTTCCTGGCGACTGGAGAGTCTTTCGAGCATTAATTAAATCATCACGCGATCACAGAAGGGACAAAGCGCTTGGTAGGTTCTTTCTTACTACGCGCTTTGGCCTAGTCCTACCTAGTTCTAGTTATGATCAGCTCTTCGACTCCAGAGACCTCCTTCGTTGCACATTGGACGAATTCGATCCTTCTTCCCTTGCAGCTTGCAACAGGGGAAGAGAGACTTCGGATGCGGGGTGAGGCGCTTCCATCTGCTTTTCATGCAGGGCGGGCTGTGTAATCTTTTGCGGTGTTGTGGGTCAGGTACATATGTATTTGTACCTTATGCGCGTCGTCAAAAATCAAGAGTGTTTGAGTGTCAGTGTCAGTGTCAGTGTCAGTGTCAGTGTCAGTGTCAAGACGCAAGGTCGCAGTCCATCCGCGTCAAAACTCAAAAGCACCCGCCTGCCCGCCCAGTTTTACATTGGATCTCCAAGTTGCACCTGCCAGGAAGCGCTCGGCAGTTGCTTGGCTGAGGGAGCCGTGCGTTCCTTCCAGTGTCCACAGAGAATCGCATGACGGGCATTCGGCAATCAAGCGACAGCATCATATGCCTACCTCATCTCGTTCTCGGCGGGATTGACCTAATCAGGGCAGCCGAGCTGGGCTGCTCGAGAATAAGGGCCCTCGATATTCTTCGGTCGGGAAATTCTTTGGCGGTACTGGTATCCTCTGAGCATCGACGGGAGCTACGCCCTGGGAAACGGCAGTTACGCACAAACAAACGGGAGAAAATCGAGAATCCAGAGAACCAGATGTGACCAAGGCATTGCTCTTTCCCCAAGACACAACCCCTGACGATTGAACCCGTCCCTGGAACCGGTCAGCGCTGGCGATCGTCAATTGTCTCGACTCTCGTGGGACCGGGAGTAACCAGAATGACTGATCATATATCGTCGACCAGCCTGGGCAGTGTACCGGCTAAAGCACATTTTTTGCAATGCCAATGGGTTGGAAGAAGCGTTTGCCTTTCAACTCCCGAGACATTGACAGAGGCTGGGCGCGGCTCTTGCGGACCCCAGGCTAGGCCAGTCGCGGGAAGGCTGGGCGTGGCTGACGGATGAACCGGGTCTTCGGCGCCGATGGCTGGGGTTCCTGGCCCCGTGCCGAGTCCGGTTCAACGCCGAGGGGGGCTTGGCGACGGTCCTTGAAAGAAAACGGCTCCCAGCCTCTTCAGCCCTTTCAAGTTCCAGCCCCTCCCAGTCCACTGCCACATGCTCCTTGCGACTCGGCTACCACATGGCAGACGTCGGCCATCGTCGGTGGCTCGGAGGCTCCATGTGATAGCGGGATGCTGGATGGCACGTCATCACACGCCAACCGCGACCCTTGCAACCAAGCCTAAAAGTTGATAAGGCCTCACATCATAGCATTTTTGAAAGGTATGCGCGAGATAAGGCTCCAAAACGAGAGAGAGAGCATGGGGGCTATGCGCATCTAATACCGCACCGCATGTCCCTTTGCTAATGACTTGGAGCGAGCCAAGCTGAAAGCTGCTCTTTCCTTGTTGGTGGTTGGCTGGTAGGTAGGGGACCAGTACTCGAAGTGTGGTTTGCGCGCTTTCCCCGAGCCCAGAGCGAAGCCGGAATGAAAATTACCGCCCGCTCACCCCGGCGGATTGACCGCACCTTCTGTCAGCTCGAAGGCCCTCTGTGAAACCCCCAAAAAAATCTTCAAAAAATCTTCAATTGATAGCGGCGAACAAATGACTCCTTAATTGCCTGACTTTGTCACTGGAGCAGTTTCGACCCTCAAAATTCTGCCAAGTCTAGACACAGGAAAAATACCTCTAAGTTTGACTTGGGCGTGGGTTCCCAGGCAGGTGGGCAGGTGCAGGTGGGTAAAAATGTAAGGTATGGGGGTGCGTCCATGTACGCTGGCGACCCGCCGCCATCTGAACACGAAAAAAAAAGCCGCTAACAAGATTGAGTCAGTAATTATCTCCGAACCTGGACCCTACTATATGGCAGTACTTCTTCTATGCTCCTCACCTTGAGAACTTTTATTTCCTATCTCCCTACTGCCTCGTATTTCCTGCAACTTCCTATTCCCTGTTGTCGGTCGTCTATTGCGTGCCGCGTTCGCCAATTGGGGCCATGGCGTCTTCATCGCGAGCTCTGAGCAAGCTTCCAGGGGTTGCTCCCAACGTCGCATCCAGAATGCTCACCACTTCGTCTCGCCGAACAACCCTCCTCGCCTTGAGACCGGCTCTGGCCAGCAGGCAAACAACTGTCGCGCGACGTGGCTATTCCGACGGAGCTTCTCCTCTTGCTCGCAAGCCCAAACAGCGTCGGTTCCGCGCCTGGAGATGGGGGTGGAGGTTGACCTACCTCTCGGCCGTTGCTGGCGTCGCATACGTTGGCCTGGGCGTCTACCAGGACAGACACCCAGACGAGCAAATAGAGCCCGATCCGAGCAAGAAGACTCTTGTCATCCTAGGTAAGCTTGCAGCATCCTCCCCCTCCTCTACCTTATCTCGACGCGCTCTCCACTGACAGGCATATCTCGTATGTAGGCACCGGCTGGGGCTCCGTTTCCTTGCTCAAGCGCCTCGACACCGAGAACTACAACGTTATCGTCATCTCCCCGCGCAACTACTTCCTCTTCACCCCCCTGCTCCCTTCATGTACAACCGGCACCATTGAGCACCGCTCGATTATGGAGCCCATCCGGACCATCTTGCGCCAGAAGAAGGCCAGTGTCAAGTACTACGAAGCCGAAGCGAGCTCTATCGACCCCGAGCGCAAGGTTGTGCGTGTTACCGACAACTCCGAGGTCAAGGGTGCCACCACTGAGACAGAGGTTCCTTACGACATGTTGGTTATTGGTGTTGGTGCTGAGAATGCTACCTTTGGCATTCCCGGCGTCCGCGAGAACTCGTGCTTCTTGAAGGAGATTGGCGATGCCCAGTTGATCCGCAAGAAGATCATGGACTGCGTCGAGACGGCTGCATTCAAGGATCAATCGCCTGAGGAGATCGACCGCTTGCTGCATATGGTAGTGGTCGGCGGGGGGCCTACAGGTGTTGAATTTGCCGGCGAGCTCCAGGACTTTTTCGAAGAGGATATCAAGAAGCTGATTCCGGACATCAGTGATCGCTTCCGCGTCACGCTTATTGAGGCCCTCCCCAACGTCCTGCCCAGCTTCTCGAAACAGCTGATCGAGTACACTGAGAGCACCTTCAAGGAGGAGAAGATCGACATCAGGACCAAGACCATGGTCAAGAAGGTTACCGAAAAGGCTGTCGAGGCCGAGATGCAGGGTCCCAATGGCAAGGAGAAGGTTATTTTCCCGTACGGTCTGCTCGTCTGGGCCACTGGAAATGCCGTCCGCCCCGTTATCAAGGACCTCATGGCCAAGATCCCCGCACAAAAGGACTCTCGCCGCGGGCTTGCCGTGAACGAGTATCTTGTTGTGCAAGGCACGCGCGATATCTGGGCTGTTGGTGACTGCGCCGTCGCCGGATATGCGCCAACTGCTCAAGTGGCCGGCCAGGAGGGTACTTTCCTGGCGCGCCTCTTGAACAACATGGCCAAGACTGAGGCTCTGGAGGAGAAGATCCGCGACCTTAGTGGGTCCCTGAACCTGAAGCCTGGCAACGCGGCCGAGGTTTCGCGCGAAATTGAGGAGTACGAGCGCCAGTTGCGGCGTATCAAGGATGTCAAGCCATTCCACTACAGCCACCAGGGCAGTCTCGCCTACATTGGAAGCGAGAAGGCTGTTGCAGATGTCAGCTGGTTTAACGGGAACGTAGCGTCAGGCGGCAGCCTTACCTACCTGTTCTGGAGGAGCGCGTACCTGTCCATGTGCTTCAGCTGTAAGTTTTCTGATTCTCGTGTGTATTCCTGACGGAAGGATGCTAACCAACTCTCCAGCGCGCAACCGGCTGCTTGTCATCAACGACTGGCTGAAGTCGAAGCTTTTCGGACGTGACGTCTCGCGAGAGTAAAACATCGGCTGGAATGTTGATGTTCGTTGCTACTTCTCTTTCTTCGGTCCCTTTGGGGAGTTTGTGTCAAATGGCAGGTTTATATACGCAGCGGCCGATGGCTTGCAACCCTTTCTTCACGGAGTCTTGGGGCCGGAACCTAATAGAGCGGACTTAGACTGGGTGATGGGATAGACGATGCGGGCGATGAATTGGGCGGGTTTTCTTGTTCTTGTATGTGTACTGAGGCATCGATCACCTTCTCCTCATAATAGCACGCTGCATGGCCTGTTAGCAAGCCCCGCGGCACTTATACGGACGGCTCTTCATACCATCAATATGATGAATTCTTATAGACTTGGAGAGGGCTAACGTTGGCCTGACGGTAAACCTTGGGCCTACGCAATCAATAATGGTTTCATGACTCGCTCATTAGGTATTCATTATTTGAACAGAAGGGTTAGGGTTGGCTGCGCCTAGAGACGGGAGAGAGCTTGGTGCTTGCTGCCTGAGCACTGAAAGTTGATTGATTCCATGTCATTTCTCAGAGACGGCAGAATGAGGAGGCAGTATCCCCAATACGACAACACTTCGCACTGGAAATCAACCTTTTTCCAAAATCTAAAATTAAAATCGAGGCTTATCATAATGCCTGGTGCTGGTACTGTTTAGACAGACTTGTCCAAATATATAAAAAAGGATGCATGAAATCATCACTGTCCAGCTTGGGCAGCGGAGCAACTATGTTGCCACCCACTTCTGGAACACACAGGTACCTTGACGTTGATCTGAGCACCCCCCTTTTGGTAGGCAGTCACCTGGGCTGATGATGGAGCATCTAGGAATCCTATTTTACCTACTCGGACGACCAAGAGTCCCAAATCAACCATGACATCCACTGGCGGCCGGGCATCAGCCCCGACGGCAGCGAGACGTTTATGCCGCGCACCGTCATCTACGACCTAAAGGGCGGCTTCGGCTCGCTGCGCAAGATCAACGCCCTGTATGCGGACCAGGAGGAAGGAGAAAACGGATCATCAGCAGCAGCGTTGTCATTGTGGAATCATGGTCCCGCCGTCGTGCACAGGCAGGACCTCATCAAGCAGAGCGCGTACCAGCAGAGCCTCGAGGCTGGTCTTGAGCCGCCCCCGCTGACGACGAGCTCGGTGCGGTACTGGTCCGATTTCAACAGGGTGTATTTCCACCCCAGGTCGATTGTGCAGCTGAACGAGTACGAGCTGAATTCGAGCCTGATGCCCTTTGAGAAGTGGGAGAGTGGCGAGCATCTGTTCACGTCGCTGGACAAGGAGCATGATGTGGTGGATCGGGATTTGAGGCCGTTTATTGAGGAGGCGGACCAGATGCAGGGGATTCAGATCATGGCAAGTCTGGACGATGCGTGGGGTGGGTTTGCCGCCAGGTATATTGAGCGGTTGAGGGATGAGTATGGCAAGACAGTCATTTGGACTTGGGGACTGCAGGATGAGCTGAGGGGGGTGCCGAGGGTATGTATTACCCATCTCTCCCCATTTTCTCCCCTTTTTTTATTAACGACCCCTTCTTGTTTTCTCTGTATAGGAGAAACGAATGCTGCGCCTAGCAAACAAAGCCAAGTCCATCGCCGAAATCTACAAGCAGGCCTCCATCATCGTACCCCTGGCTATCCCCTCGCGGCTCCCAAGATCCATCTCCCTGGATCCTTCTTCGCAGTGGCACACCTCGGCACTGCTCGCCTCTGCCATAGAGAGCATCACCCTTCCGTCTCGACTCAAGGACGCCACCAACAGAGACACCCTCGGCAGCATCGTAGAGATGCTCAACCCTACGGAGAAGCAGAACATTGCCGATCTGCAGATGAGTTTCAGCCAGGCACATTTGCAAGACTCGGCACCACCATCACTGCCACCATCCGTTAGAGGAGGAGCATCTGCGCGTCCTGCTGCTGGTCTCCCAGAGGACATATCAAAGGGTATCAACCTCGACATCCACTTCACCCCGTCTGACCAAATCGACATATACAGCCGCCAAACCGGATCGCACAACAAGCCACCGCGCGTCTTTAACCAAGTCATCTTGCTGCGTGGATACGACGAACCAGAAGATCCCATGGCCATTGACACCGACGACCAAGAAGAAAACCAAGATGAGCGGAACCGCCGACGGAGAAATAACCCCTCCGAGCCAGCTACCAAAATGTTCGTTCCTTCTCTCTCTCTCTCTCTCTCTCTCTCTCTCTCTCTCTCTCTCTCTCTCTCTCTCTCTCTCTCTCTCTCTCCTCTTTCCCTTAATTCCCTCCCTATATATTATTACGCGCCGCACAGACTAAAACCACCATCCGTTTCGTCGTCGTAGATATAAATCCACGCTCCGTTTCCCTCTACTAGACAGCTTCCCGCCCATCTTCCGCCACCTAGACGACGACGACGACGGCGGCGGCGGCAGCAGCAGCCCCCTTATTTCAGCCGTAAACATCACCAGCAGCCTATCGACCGACACGTCGACATCGGCACGCCTCAAACTGCTGCGCGCGACGGTGATGCGCGCGGTCAGCATGGATGAGCGCGAGGCGCTGGGGAATGATCTCGCCGAGATGGCCGGCGCGTATCAGGAGGACTGGTCCAGTGGGAGTGATGAAGGCGAGGATGACTAGCTAGTTACTGAGTTCTAAGTGACCTATGAGTGACAGTGATCTTTACATATATATTCCAGATGTTCTTTCTTCATGTTTAATTAACGCATGTAAATGGACATGAACATGGAATGGATTGCTGTTTCAAACGTTCTGATTTTGAGGCATTTAATTGCATTAGTTTGTTGTCTGTCTGGACGTATGTGTATCACATCACGGCTGCGGTTATAAAGACCCACACAAGCCCTTCTACTCCACAGTTGCTGATAAAACTTGATAGTTTTATCATGTGAGCTGCCTGAGGCACCTTCACTGTATTTAAGCTCCGCCAGGCACTCCACAGGGAGTCTCCCTCTTGCATCTTCAATCCATCACACACTGGGCTACCTACCCTTACGCACGGCCTCACCCAGAGAAATTGCATCAAGAGACGCCTCTCAACAGAGTTTTGACGAGGCACTTGTGCCTCAAAACCTAAATATTATTGCTCTAACAAGATCTATGTAAGGTACACAAATATATGAATTTGACAATAGGCAAGTCATAATGCAGTAATTGCAGGTTTCCCCCTGCCTCCGCCTCCGCCTCCGCCTCCGCCTCCGCCTGCCGTCCACCGCTAACGCGCAGCTGTTGTTGTTGGCACTGGCATTGGTACCGTCTGCTGGCGCTTAGCAGCCGGCTTCGTCATCTCATCATCCGCCGTCCGCTTCTTCTTCATGGGTCTCGCCGGCTTGACTTCGCCTGGCTCGAACACGTCGTCTGGCAACTGCGTGCTCTTGACGTGTTGAATGGTCAGAAACATGAGCTCCTTGTCAAAGATCTCATTCGACGTGCACATGGCCTTGAAGTCGTTGACCTCTCTGGAGAGGTCGAGGGATTTGGCCCCCTCTGCCAGCTGCAACCCGATGTAATGGTTAGTGGTATAAATGTCAAAGTCGGGGGTACGCTCAGGCACATCCTCGAGCTTAACTTCCGGCTCGCCGTTTTCTCCCTTTACACCCGTGGTACCCCCTGTCTCCTCAACCTTCTCAACTTTGACTGTCGGAGGAACACCGTCTTCGGTTTTGATTTCGGGCTTGACTTCGGACTTGATCTCGGCCTTAGCTTCTGTCTTGAGGTGCTCATCGGTAGGCTCGTCCTTGACGACGTAGTTGAGGCTGCCGCTCTGGATTTCCTCGATTTGGGTATCGTTTTGGCATCGGTGGACTCGGTCATAGCCCTTGTTGAAAGGCCGGGCTAGACCGATTGATGGATGCGACTCGAGCTTGCCGACAAGCACGCGGACTCTTGACTCGACAAATCCGGACCACGTGTTCTGTGCTTCTTTGGTTCTGCTGGACGAAATGACTGTGAGGTAATACTTGAAGCCTGTCGTGAAGAACGAATGCTTGGTGAAGAGATCTTTCCAGGGTCTTCTGCCCACCATTATCTCATCTGTTACCTCGGCGCCAATCGCTAGTTCCTGTTGAATCACAGCCATGGACGACTTGCCAATATTGTGAGTTGCACACATGGAAGGATAGGCTGGCGTGATAATCGGCATTCTGTGGTTCCTGTCACTGGAGTAGATCTACTCCTCTGTTGTGAGACATCAGCGTGATGAAAGCAGGGGGTGGGCTTACCTTTGGGTTCCACACCGGCACGCGCGTGACGGAGAGACCGTACTCGATGTTCTTGAGAAGAACGGGCAGTGGCCACGGCCACTTCCAAAGCAGGTGGAAGAACTTGTTCACAACTACTGAGCTGGTGGCCTTGGGGTAGAGCTGGCAGACCCGGGCCACCATCATGGCCCACGCGACTCCTCCGGGGTATCCCATGATGTTGGCGTAGATGGCTCTCCGCTGTGCCCAGAGCTTAATGGCTCGCAGTGCCAACTTGAAGGTGGCGGGCTCGGGAACTAGGTTGAGAATTTCGTCTGTTACCCTAGTTCCGTTCAGAGAGCGCACCTCGTTCTCGCTCAAGCCACGGAGCAAACTGTTATCCTGCAGGTTCCATTCCTTCTCGGCGGGGAGTTGCTTGAGTGTCTGGATGGAGCAGAAGATGAGATCAATGCTAATACCCGAGAACTCGAATTTGATGATGGGAACAAAGGCCCCGGGAACAGGCGTCAGGTCGGTAATGGCCCCAGGCGGAGTCATCTCGACGAGAAGATCGGGGAAGATGTCAAAGTACTGCTCAACCGTGACATATTTGGGGGCAACAACAAGGGTGTCCATATCAGCGCCAGGACCGTAGACTCCAAGCCGGTAGCTGCCGTAAGTGAAAACCCTGCCATGGGCATCGCGGATAAGGATGGTGTTTTTGGGCTCCTTCTCACGGGCCGCTCTCCGCACGAATTCGTCCACAATGGCCTCGAGGGACTTGAGGACTTGTTCTCTGCTAGCGACACCGGCAGGAGTCTCAAATGTGCCCTGCGTCTTCAGCTCCTTGAATAGAGACTCATTCTGTCTCTTCTCGGCCTCGGTCGGGAGCGCTGTCGAAATGGGCGGCGTCACGCCGAAAACCCGTTCGTTCATCGTCGTGAAGGGAGGCGCCTTCTCTAGGTGCGTACTGTCGGAATGGCTATGCTGAGGCAATCGAAACGAGAAATGATGTCGAGTAGCACTGTCCGTGCGCAAGGCCAAACAAAAGTCGAAGTAGGAAGGGGGGAATGAGAGTGATCCGTCAAGGGGCGGCTGGCTAGGCAAACAAAACGAAGAAGGAATGAAAGAGCCGACGACGACGATTGAGGGGGATGGGGGAGGGGGGGGGGGGAGGAGAAAAGTGGGGGTGGGCAGCAATTTCGCAGCGTCAAGTCATGATATGGCGGTCTGTGTTTTGTTGTTGCTCCAAGTGCGCTGCAGTGCTGAGAATGGCCAGCGCTGTCGTCGTCGCCAAACAAGCAGAGACTCAGTGATGAGGTTGCTTCAAGAGCAGAAGTTTACTGTGGCGGCGCGATCAGCGACGCGTATGTGCGCACGGACGGTACAGGGCTAGTTCGTCGACTCTAGCGCGAGACGGGGTGTCCTTGGTAAAGCTTGGCGTAACCACTCGCCCTCGCTAAATGCAGAAGCCGCGTGCGTATACCTGAAGACTGGAGAGAATGGAGTGTGTGCAGTGTTATACATAGATTTAGCTCACTAGGCAGTATGATTGGGCTTCCAATAAGGGTATGGATGGAAATATGAGGCATCAAGAAGTTCTCATCCGAAACCAATTGCTCAGATTGTCAGCTGTACAATGACCTACTGGTTGGTCCAAGAGGAACGTTCTGTGTCAGGAAGCGATCCAACTAAAATGGAGGATGGGCCGGAGCGTTGAAAGAAAGATTGGAGAATGCAAGGGACAGCCGGGAGATAGGCAAGATAGGTTAGACGAGAAACTCGGCCCGTGATACTTTTATACTCGAGAGTAATATGTCGGTTCTAATGTACGGTTACATCTTAGCTATTTATACCGGTACAGTACTCGTACCTGAGTCAAACCTTACCCAGTCCACTCCGGTTATATATACTCAGAGCCAGGCGTCAGAGCTAAGCTACGGCACAGGGCCGCCTGCCCCGCCCCCACCATCCACTGACCTCAGAGCTGAGTTGCTCGTTGGCTTCTCCTTCTCGCTTCCATGGTTTGTTTCGATGGCGGCCCACAATGAAGAAGACACTGCTTCTCTGCTTTATCCACGGCTTCAAAGTACGTCTTTTTTTTGTAAACAAATTCCACCATCTATGCTGCTGCTAACTTTTCCAAGGGGGGTGAGTCGACCTTTGGCGACAACTATGCCTTCACCGAGCATCTGCGTGGCCTCGTTGCTGGCGCCCTGCCCAAGGTGAACGTGAAGGCAATTGTGTACCCCAAGTATGAGACACGAGGCGATCTGGGCGAGTGCGTGGGGAGGTTCCGGGATTGGTATAGCACCTCGACTTCTCCTTCCGGCTGGCCGTGATACACTGGCTGACTGGCTTGCAAATGGGGGAAAGGCTCATGAATAAGGTCATCGATCTCGAAGTCGCCGCGGGGACACCTTCGCCCACCATCGACCCATCCGTACGCGTCATCTTGATTGGACACTCGATGGGCGGGATTGTAGCCGCCGAAACTGCCATCACCTTGGCCTCAGAGAAGCCCATCCACGGCAGTACCAACCCGGCGACTGACGACGACCCCAAGCCCTCGACCGCCACCGGGTCCCTGCCCGTGCCTCCTCCGCGACCACCGACGCCCAGCTCGCTCATGTTTCCCTACATCCAAGGCGTTCTTGCCTTTGACACTCCCTTCCTGGGCATCTCGCCCGGCGTCGTGGCGCATGGCGCCGAGAGCAAGTACGCGACGGCCTCGACAGCTATCTCACAGATCGCCGGGATAACGGGCTTGTGGGGCGGCGCGAAAGCAGCCGGATCGGATGCATCGGCAATGCGCAGCAAGCCGCCGATAGCCCCTGCCCTTTCGGCGGCGGAGACCAACGAAAAGGGCGCTGCCGCCGCCAACAGCAATAGCAACGGCAACGGCTGGGGCAAATGGGGCAAAATCGCCATGGTCGCGGGGGCAGTCGGGGCAGTTGCTGCCAGCGGTGCGGCGGCTTATATCAACCGCGACCAGATCAGCCAGGGCTGGAGCTGGGCGACATCGCACATGGAGTTTGTAGGTTGCCTCGCGCGCAAGGAGGAACTGCGGCGCCGCGTAGCGTACATGGTACGGCTCAACAAAGAACTCGGCGTTGGGTTCGGGAATCTCTACACTCAGCTCGGCAATGCTGCGAGCTCCAAGAGCACGATCGCGGGGACTGTTGTTGGCAATCAGCGAACGTTTTGCGTGGTGCCAATTCGGGAGCAGGCAGGAGACTGGCGGGCAGCGGTGAATGACAAGATGACGGACGAGGTAGAAGCACACATGGGTGAGTACTACTACTATGATAAAGGCAGTAAGTAGTGGAAAGAAGTACTAACTGTCGATAGCCATGTTCGAGCCGAAAGAGAACCCAGCCTACGACAAACTGGCCAACAACGCCAAGGACTTGATTTTGAGTTGGTTGCGCAATGACTGGTATGAAAGCTCAAGCGACGCCATAGGTGTGTGGTGATGACGGCAGTTTCTCCGAGGGCGGGCGGCTTTGCTCTGTTTTCGTTTTTTACTGGTTCCGCTGAGAGACCAACTTGATATATACATGTACTCTACAGACAGGTGCACCTTTGCTTCAGAGCCCCTTCTATACCCCCCCCAGAAATGGCAAAATAAAATATTCGCCTTCTATTCGCCTTCTGTGCTCTCACCGTTACCGTATGCCTTGCTCGTCGCATTAAGGAAGCGCTGTCGTAAAGTTGTTCTTTGCAGAACTGAAATCCGACTTCTCCATATACCTATCCCACTTATTGCTTCTTCTTGGATGGCACAGCACCTCCAACGTTCTTCCTGCGCTGCTTAAGCATGTGAGAGTACAGAATGACGGATCCTAGTAGAGAAACAAACTGTCAGGAATTGTGGTTCAAGAAGAGAAGTGAAAAAAAGAAAAGTGAAAAAAAGAAAAGGCAAAAAAGGGGCAAAACTCACCAGGGATATACGACAACAAGATAGCCACCAGCACATAAGGGTACCAATCAATCATCTCGCCCGCAGGTCCCAAGAGGGCGCGGATCATCATGGCCACCTCGCTGCTGATGCCAATGGGGTACAGCACCAGGAACGCGCTGTACCGCAGCCAGTTGAGCCACCCAGGAACGCTGTTCACCTGCTTGAGCGCAAAGTACGTGTACCGCACCACCTCGGTCGTGCTCCATGCCGCCAGCATCGATGAGTACCACGTCGACTGGTTCAGCTCGGGGAACGGCAGGCAGATGCCCCAGATCAGCACGAGGCGGCTGGCAACTTGCATGGCGGTGGTGAAGACGGGGGCGGGGACGACGCCTGTTTTAGATTTTTTTTTTTAACTGTCAGCTTATTGTTGGACCAGGAAAGAGGGAGAGGGGGGGGGGGGGGGGGGGGGACGAGAAAAAAAATAAAGAAACGAACCGGTCAACGCATGAAGAATCTCCATGAAAGCGAAAGTCTGCGTGATGCGCGCAAAGTTGTCCACCACCAAAGGCACAAACGCCGGGCTCTTCCACCAGCAGACTACAGCTACGCGCCCCAGGATGGTCGCCCACGCCACCGCCGACGCGGCATTGTACAGGATCAGGTATGCCTTCTTGGGCGTGAAGCTTGTCGCCGCCTTCTTCTCAGGCGTTGCTGTCGCCATTTTTGGGGGTGGGTCGTGGTAGGTTTTGCTTGCAACAGGCGCAATTAATGACAAAGTGTTTAGTCAATTGGCTTCATCTGTGTCGAAAAAGACAAGATTGACAAAGTGTACGGAGTATGGTAGGTATAATTATTATTATGGGACTCGAGTAAGCCCGGGATGGGATCGGATGGGTTTGGCGGAGAGGTCGGGAGCTCGCTCTCTCCATTCGGTTCGGCGATTTTTCCTTGACAGGGAAGGGCTGCTTGGATTCCCAACGACGCCAGATACGTGCTGCGATTGATTTTTCTTTTGGGGGTTGGGGGGTGGGACGGCGGCTTGCCAAGGTAAACTCTAGCGTACCCAGCGTGGCGGGCCCTAATCAGTGATTCGGCACGCTCCCGGCACGCTGTCACAGACAACTCCCGTCTATACCTCCATAACTGGAACTCTCGCTGCTTCTTCACGCCGTAGAGTCGGTAGGTAGGTAGGTAGGTAGGTTGTGTCCCCCATTCCCACACTCTGCCTCGGCTTCAAGATGGAGGGTTGAGTCAAGGCCGCTTACTCTCTCCACTTCCACAAGGTATCACACCGCGAGACTACCTAACCTCCTCAGGTTGTTATTTCAGGAACTCTTTTGCCCGACGATAGGAAATGTGCCCTCATGAACTCCTTGCAGAACTGAGCATCACCGAGACACTTCGATCCTCCAGAACAAATTTCCTTGTTCCTTTTTCGATGTCATAAATCGTCCCATATCTTCAACGTCAAAAATACCAGATGAGATACTACCTATTAATATACTGTTGACAAGTTAGATTTTCCATCGCATCCAAGTTCTTCTAACGACCTCGCTTCCGTCACGACAACTTTCATGGGTGTCAGTTAGAAATCTGGTTCTCATTGTCAACTTGTCAAGGTGCTCGTGCATTTTAAGAGAGAACATATGTCGTCACTTCGTTTAAGACCCCAAAGCTCACATTGGCCTGCCGCGTTCATAAGAGCAAAAAACCTATTCAACAAGGAAAGTTACAATTTTCGATTGAAGAGGTACTAACTATACTATTTCCTGGTCTACCATTCTCATCAATGATAACGACATTAGATATGGTGCGAAAACATTTCATCCATCCATCCAAAAGTAAACGCCAAGTTCCATGAGAGGGGGTATCGCTGAACCAACCCCCCAAAAGGAAGGGGTGGTATAAATGCGCCGTTTCAAACACCTCTCTGTTCTTTCCCATCAACAGATGTGTTGGCATCGTACAAACCGTTCCCAGCCAGTGTCGAATACACAAGGTCGGAAAAAGGAAAAAGGAAAAAAGGAGGTTCCAACTCCCAGTGTCTGTCCGTCTGTCTGACTTATAACTGGACAAACACCGACAAAATGTTCTTTCGCCAAAAAAAACCAAAAAAAAAACCACCCGTGACCAGCCCAGGAGAGATGCAAGAGCGAAAAAGCCGAGAAGGCTCAGTCTTTCTTGGTCACAGAGCGCCAAAGTTCTCCGATGGAGTGACCTCCGAAGAGAAATTGGTCCGAGTGCCGGCCGCAGTAGCTGTTGGCATTGACGTTATGGGGCGACTTGGCCTGGCTGCTGCTGCTGCTTGATGAGGAGCCTGTCGACCCCATACAGCTCCCAGATGCCTTTCGGCTGCTGGGCGGGGGAGATATCAAACCAGCGTAGTCGTCGTCCGAGAAGCTCCTCGATGCCTATAAACGCGGATTAGTATTATCGAAAGGGCCCGTGATGTCATGTTGTGATACTTACAGCGCTGTCCGCGGATCTGGGACTGGCGAATGTGGGGCTGGTCATGGATCTTGAGGTGCTGATTTTCAGCGGTGCTGGTGTTGATCGAGATTTTGAATTCATGTTGTTGTTTCAGATGGGCAACTGTGGTTCTCTGAACAGTGCGTTGAAGGATGCCACCGTGGTTAATTATACAGATGGTCTTTTGGTTGGGGTGGCGTGGCGGGGTGAAGGCCGCGGTTGTAGGTACGTCAATGGAAGAACACGCGACAGTGGGGAGAAGCCTCAAGCTTGCTCGAGACAATAACGCAATCGATGGTTGGGGCAGCCCCGGTGATTAACGCCCTCCAGGGATGCGTCGGACACACCTGGTGCAATAATCAATTGATGTCGAGGTAGGTAGAAACAGATAAGAGGTAGTATAGACAAGAGCGATGGGGAACCGGAGGAAAACCGCAGCCTGATGGCCATCGCGACTTGCTTTATACCTCCTCCCCACACTTGGTCCTTCCTTGGCCGCCCTTCCCATCTAGGACACCGGACAGGGACCTCTCCCCAATCCTCGGGGCCGGCCACAGGTCCTAGCACCTGGGAAAGAAGGCACACGTTGCAGCTAGTATAGGTAGGTCTGTCTGGCCTGCATGTCCAAGTGTGTGTTGGTAGCATCCCACAACTTAGGCAACGACTGATTTGCTCGAGTGCCGATAGGAGCCTCAGTCCTATCCGCTTTTGAGCTGCCAGCCAATGACAATTTCCCCGCAAAGCACAGGAATGGAGGGATTCGGGTGACACGACGCAACACGATTGGTCGCCTTAAGACGGATGCAGATCGCTCAGAAAAAATGGCGAACCTCGAACCTCGAACCTTATCAGGCAGCCACTACTCCGCACGAGGTGATGCAGGTTTCTGGGTCACAGGCTCAACACTGCTGCACAGGCTCCGTGGGGAGTGGGTTAGAAACGGACCCAGTCCCGCAGTCGCAATGACAAAAGTGACTCACCAAAACAAATGCGCTGCAAAAGGATGGCCGTCCTCCCCCGCCGACTTTTAGGAATAGATATCCGATCAACGAGAATTCGGCGGGATCCCCCCCCCCCGCACGAGTACAAGAGGTTAGGTGACCGATCCCGAGCTGCATCTCATTCCTCTTTTTTCATTTCTGGAGTTGATGTGGACGCGATACCCACCCTTGCCACCCCTACGACGACAACGACGATGATGACGACGATGTGGTTACAGCCAGGAGAAAGAAGTTACAGCGATGGAAAAGTTTGAGATTTGTTCATGGAAAGTGTGCCACACCACTGCAGATTGGGCCTATGTATCCTCTGCTGCAAATAGAAGCTTGCCGTCAAAATACCATCTATCCGGAACCGAGACATTTGAGGACAGCTATACTGGTTGTGACTCTTACCTCAATTGTCAGGAAATCGGCAAAGTTGGGCATCGTTTTGGACCTTCCAAGTTCCAGGTTCCTTTTCCTCTTATGCCCTGGGGTTGGCTAGGGACCCACTTCCAGTCCAGTCACAGCTCTCAGTTCGTAGGGCTGCTGACCAGCCTGCCCTCGCCAGTCGTGTAGCCAGGATTTGGCAGAGCGTGGGATCATGTCGACAGTGGTAACCATCCAAATGCAGAGGCTCTGCATGTCTGGTCCTCCCCATATCCGCCCGCGTCTCGTCTCTCGAGGCGGTGAAGCCAGATACCACAAACTTCCCGCATATTCAATACGGCCTGACTCAGTGGCGGCGGTTCAGAGGAGCGGGGAGCCTCGGAAGCTTGAGCGACCAAATGTCGCAGGTTGGCAGCTGCCGGTGACACGAGGCTGCAGGACATTCCCATTGCGAAGGTTTCCATCTCGAGAAATCCTCCAGGGCCGAGGCCGGCCGGAAAATACGAAGCAAATAATCTCGTCCTCTTTGCCAACTAATATGCTAACAAGCCTGAGAAATGGGACCCATAACAAATAATTTGACACGTCTTTAGGACTTGTCAACCATGCTTGAAAAGAACGAAGATGGCCCTGACAACTCGTGCATCGAGGTATATGGATAAATTCTTATAAACTGGGCAGATGGGTTTTTTGTCTCAATTTTTGTGGCCCAGACTTCATACATGGTGCTCCCGGATATAAGAAGCACACAGTGCAAACACACATTGGAATTGAAATGGATGGTACGAAAAAGACCCCAAATTCGGCTCGTGGCACTATTCCATCATCCTCCCGAGCTGGCCCTCCCAGGAGGCTTCTGTGCTGGATGGACCCTGCATATCGTCATTAAGTGGTGGCTTTTTGTCCCCTTCTATTTTTCTTTTCACCCAAAGGTCCATCGGGTGTCAGAAATATGGCTTTTTTTGTGTCGCTTGTGTCTTGAGGCCTTTCGCGCCTCACTGCTGTGAAGACAGGCGAGATCGAACCACGTAACCGGGAACCCCAAAGATGGCCCCCAGCCATCCAGCCATCCAGCCTCCATGTTACTTTAAGCTGGCTTGAAGCACGATCCTCCGTGTGTTATTTATATCAAGAAGCTGCATAATTCCCAAGACGGACAGAGCAGATTCACGCAAGCCGTGGACCAACTTGCTGACCCGGGCGCGCCGCCCCTTCGGCAAGATGCCCCAAAAAAAAAGATGGCATAGTTGGCATCTAACCCAGCCAACCAGCCTAGCTGTTGGAGGGTTTACAGCCGCCTCCGTCTGTTTCACGTCTCACGATGCCATTGAAGTCTTGGGAACCAACGACAATTTCTCGGTGTTGGCTGTGCTCGTTCCAGGAAGGACCTGCCGCTGACGGAGCCAGAGGAGGACGCCCTGCCTCGGAACCCTTGCCAAGCATCCCGACCCAATCTCTGGGAGGACTTGTGCCTGCAAGGTGACAGGCCCTTTCCTCATCTCAGCCATGCTCTTTTGCGGCCCGGTTCATTTCAGCTTGCTTCAGGTCAGACTTTTGAAATCAGTAGTTGCCGTCCACGCCTGCCCCTGAGATGGGCACACCTGCCCTTATAAATGCGTGATCAGAACGTGATCCTGTCAGATGCAGGTCTCTCTCATCACCGCATTCATTTTGTTTGGGCCCCTATCGCATATTTAGACGGACCAGACGAGCTCTCTGTTCTACTCTCCCCGCAAATCGCATTCCTAGAATACCAATCGCAACGTTGAAAAGCCATCACCTCGAAAACCAGAACCCTTGAGAAGCAACACACTCTCTCTCTCTTCAAACCTGTTCGCAACCAAATCGAGCCGAGCCGAATCATCTTCTCGAAACCATGCCCGCTGATCAGACAACCGTGGCCATGCCCGCTCCCACCGCGGCCATGGAAATGAGGACAGTATCCTTGGACAATTCCAACGCCAATGCCCAACCGGTGAGTGGTTGTCTTTCCCTCCGATTCAGCACATTGAACCCTGCCCTGGTTTTTGTCTGGTGTTCCTTTCCCCGCAAAGGCCAAGACGGGACCATTTCTTGGCAAGGCAGGCTCAGATCTCTTGGCATACCTAGACTTGGGGGAACCAGCCTTCTGGAGATGGCTTCCAATCCCTCAACAACTGTGCCCCACACCTGCTTTCACAGGACCAAGACTCCTTTTTTTTTTTTTTTTTTAAAGTTGGGAACACACACGCCAAGAATCCTTCTCATTTTTGTGTGCATGGGATTCAATCACATTTGCACTTTCCTCCCTATTATATATATATATATTTTTTTTAAAAAAAAACCGAAGCTAACCCACCCTTTTTGTGCAACACACAGCAACCCCAAGAACCCATGACGGTTGGTCTGCGCGGTGGTCTTGATGCCGCCGAGGAAGGGTGTTTGGCGTGCTGCGCGTGCTGCGCCCTCGAGGAGTACCTGTGCTGCAAGGCCTGCTGTTAGGGACCGCCGGAGGAAGAAGCCTACTGAAAAGCAAACACTGGTCCCGGAGAAAAATCCCTTTCGATCTTCCTACCCACACCTCGGAATACCCACCTACCCACTTGCCTACTTACCTATCCCGGCCGCGACTAGCAGCGGTACGCCGCTTGCAAATGGAACATATACTTGAAAGCATTTTATAGGTCACGCTTTCGTTTTGTATGTCAGGAGGTGGGGAGCTGCTGATAACTTTCGTTCACTCATGCACCGCGCTCTGGGGATCTTGGAGCTTGTTGGAAAATAATGGCTGGTGTGTGATTGTAGATAACAAACATACATTAGGATATTCGTAATGATATGTTGACCGTATCCCAAACTACACTGTAATCAGGAAAAGCAATCCCTCCCTTTAAGCACGGATCGAAAACAGAAAACTTGTGAACTTGAGATTTTGACGGTGTCGATCAGAAAGCTCAGTCTTGTCAGTTTCAACATATTTGAGATCTACTACTGGTCTGATATTTACGTCTCCTAAACCATATCATGCTATGGATATCATTTCATTAGTTCCATTGAGGGAGGCGAGCTGATCAAAACACAATCCTCACTACCTAGTTGCTGTAGTGTCTTAAGACACTTTGATTATAGCACTAGTAATACAAGCACGTTTTGCTCATCATTTCTAAATGCGTAGCAAAATCGGGTCGACATATATTACTAAGTACATGGATGCCGCTCACCCTATTTCCCCTGGAATACTCCTACATACCGTGCTTAGTGCGGTAAAATATCCGTGCTTACGGCTTTCGCGTCTCACGATCAAATATATGTCGAGAACGACTAAGACGAGGCATCTCGGTGATGCGACCACTCCCCTTTTAACTGAATGTTTCGTTCGCTCTCTTTCGGACAAGCAAGCCACTTGAATACCGCGCTCCAAGGTGGCATTTTATTCAAGTCGAGAAAACGTGCCGGACATTTATCTTGGGTTAGATTGCCGGGGAGGGGGAGGGGTGGTATTTGATAGATATTACCTGCCAATTTCACTATGAAGAATACACGCATAAAGACAGGGGTTTATAAATGGAGCTATGTCCGTCTATCTCATCGTCATGGCAGCAATGGCAGCTCTACTATTTTGAATAACATTTTACAAAACAGTGACGTTCAAAAAGTGTGAACTTGAGCATATAAGTCTATCAATGATGCATGCCTTTTAAGGCAAGTGTGGTGTTGTAGCGAGGGAAGTAAAATAAAAGTTAGTGATCGAATTTTAGGATGAGTATAGAAAAAGAGAGAGAGAGAGAGAGAGAGAGAGAGAGAGAGAAAGAGAGAGATGTGTCTCAAAGTATAATGGCGTTCTTGGGGGCTCTCTTTTCAAACCCCTTAGTTGCACAGCGAGGAAAAGAGAACCATCAAATATCTCATTCCAACTAGCAACCTGCGGAAGAAGTTGACAGCGCGATCTGCCCGTAAATAAAGAGCTAATACAGCTAGCCATAGATTAGGCAATTGAAACACAACAACTATATCGAAAGGATCACAGCACAATTAACCGAGCCTTTCTAGCTCTTAAAGCTGAAGATGGGTCCAGTGGCCTTTACCATGTTGGTTTGTGGAATGCCACCGACTTCATGTACCACCGAACACTACGTGCAGCGGATCGAGGTTGTGGAGCCAGTATGGATGTCCCGAACGCTATGCATGGCATAACTTCAGCTGGAAGGAACCGAATTGTTATATACCTAGTTAAAACAAAAATACGCTTCTTATTCCCCTCACCGTCCTCCGAAAACCTCAAATGGAAAGGCAGCAAGAATAAGGGACAGTTTCACAACCTCATAGACCAAGGGGCAAGGATTGATTTGAAGAAGTCGAAACTAGACAGATATTCCAGAAAGGTAGGAGAAGGCGGCCATGCGGTAGGTCGTGAAGGTAACTCCGATGCCCGTAAAGTTGGGGTCGGTTGTATTAAAGGTTGTAAAGCTTGTAGATGCGCTGTTTCAAACCCCCCTATTCTGATGCAGCCTGCGCCCCTTGGTATGATAAGTCATCATTGAGCCATAGACGGCCTTTCCCCCCTTTAACGCCGAGAAGCCGGCCGCTTGGTACGATATACCCAAGTATGTCCGGCATGTAATGAGGAAGGTAAGGTATGCTGGTGTTGTTGTACAGATGCCCGCGGCTGTGCATCACGGACCCATATTAGTCCTGTGCTACCGTTTGCTGTGTTCTTCGTTAGCTTTCTTCTTGGGCACAGCAGCTCGGGTAGTAGAGTTGAAACTTACCACCAGCCAGTCCATCCCCTCCGTAATTCCCGACCCCTCCACAGCACTACAGGCCATGATGCTCCAGTTTCTGTCCCTTAATTCGCCCAGCCGGAGGGCCTGTGATATGTCTCCCGCCCCCTTGGCACCCGGTTGGTCTTGCTTGTTTGCAAAGACCAGCAGTGCGGCGTCCTTAAGTTCCTCCTCGTTCAGCATGGCCGCGAGCTCGTCTGCCGCCGTCTGGAGACGCTCGATATCAGTCGAGTCGACCACGAAGATCACCGCCGCCGTGTTGGCGTAGTAGCATCTCCAGTATGGCCTAATGCTGGTCTGACCGCCCAAGTCCCACACGTTGAAGTTGAGGTTTCGGTAAGTGACGGACTCGACATTGAAGCCGATTGTGGGTATCGTTGTTACTACCTCGCCGATCTGTACTCCGCGTGAGTTTAGGGCATTTGAAGACAGTCGTGGGAAGGGAATGGCACCTTGAGTCTGTATAATAGTGTGGTTTTGCCAGCGTTATCCTGCAGCACGAGGGTTGGTCAGCAAGGCGATAGCGAGATCCGGGGAAGGCATCCGCGTCTGTACCAGTCCCAGGATGAGGATCCGGATCTCCTTCTTTGCCCAGAGGAACCCGGTAAGCCATGACATGCTCTGGCCCATCTTGACAAGCTAGCTGTTGTTGGCAATAAGGCAAGACCCGCGACGTCGCCGTGTGTTGAAAGGTGAGATGAAGTAGCAAAAATGGAAAATAGACGCCGCACAAGAAGCCCAATGCGCCGTGGATCGCTTGGCTAAGACTTGGTTCGGACGGCAAAAGGAACTGTGGTGGTAGTTGCGAGAAGCGGAATGGGAGTGTCTGGCAAAGAGAGTCAACTCAAAGCGGGACACGAGCTGGTTCAATCACTGTCGTAAGCTCCCTGGTCTGTTTTAATATTTGACAAAAAAAATTCCTTGCGCAACTATGCGACTTGTTTGGTTCCAATCATCAATGTCAGAGGCCGCCTTGATCGATTGCCATTTTGGCTGGAGTTCTGCTAGCTGCTTGGGGTCGGCACCGCGGTCGATCTAACCATGACCGGTAATCGATAGCAAAGCTTGACAGGGATCCATGTCGGTTGACACAGTCTGATTTCAAGCCACAAACCACATCATCCCCCCACCCGCCGCACGTCGCACGTGATCCAGCCACACTGGATTTTTTTGGCCCTAAGTTTTGCCCCATTTTCTAGGAGCCCACACCAAATATTCGAATCGAGCGCTTCATCGACGAAAACCTCGGACATCACCTCGACTCGGTAACCGCGACAACACCGCTAAAATGCCGGTATGTACTGCTCGTCGCCCGAGAGATTCTGGTATATCCCCTTTGGCTTCCCAGCCCGACTTCCGCTGTCTCTCGTGGCAATGGCCCTCTGTAGCGGGACGACAGACGGCGGGAGAGCGGGACATTGGGAGACGAGGGGAGGGGATTCGCATCAATCAAGTCGAGCAACAATCACTATAATTTTGTCCCTGTACAAGCGCTGACGTTGTAACTTTTCCACAAACAGAGCCACAAGACTTTCCGGACCAAGCAGAAGCTTGCCAAGGCGCAGAAGCAGAACAGACCCATTCCCCAATGGATTCGTCTGCGCACCAACAACACCATTAGGTACGACTTGCCCGGTGATTCCGAACTCGAGAGATATGCTTCCAGAGGAGGGAGCGAACAGCTTTTCGACAGTTGTTGTTGTTGGAGGGGGGAAAGGGGGGGGGGGGGGGGGGAAGAACAGAGCTCGGGGCTGACAGAATGACACAAACAGATACAACGCCAAGCGGAGACATTGGCGCAAGACTCGTCTCGGAATCTAAATGCTTTTCCTTTTCCTCCAGCCGACCCCAAACCATGGGTTTCTTCACGCGACTACAACAAAAGCCCACTGCTCGCTCACCCACGATACCCACCCATCACCCGACGAGGATATCTTCTGTATCCTTTTGCAATTCTCCCCATTTCGACGATCTCCTTGGGCAGCGGGAAAGGTGTGGTGGTGTTACTAGCCAAGGATTTACGATGAGATGAGCTGGTGGCCTTGGGGGAAGAGCAAGGAGGGAGGCATGAAGACCGCGAGACAGCTTGATAACAAAGGGTTGGCAAAAAGGCAAAGTACCGGGGGGGAGGATATGGGTGTTTTTTCTCTCTTCGCTGAGACGACCTGGGTCTATTTTCGGGGTAAAATGCCGTCACATTTTAGGGTCACGGGGAAACCAGAATGAGAAGAGAGCGCTTTCTCAATGCATATGAAAACCACCCGGGCCTGTCAAGGACGCTTATTGCGCGTTCTTGACCGTTTCCTGCTGCTATCGTGATGCCGATACTTCCACGCGTCCTCCAATGTTACACCCGTTTCATAATCACAGCGCTCCCTGAATGCTGTGCTACTTGACAGAGTGCTCCTTACACCAGAGATGCATATAGTCCGCTACCAGACCAGTTATGATTACTTCAAATCCGCTGGACGCATACGCGTCGACAGGATTGTCATCATTGGCTAGACTTGTGCATATTATTGCTGTCAGTGGAAACTGCAGCTGGATTCCAACTCGGGATCTGGGAAGGACCATCGGAGCTGGCCCTCGAGGAGAGTGACTCACGGCCCGGCTTGTAGTGGCGTATCTTGAGAGCTTGACTTACGAAGGGAACAGGGCTGGAAGGCAGCCATCAGAGTGTCCCTGTCTACAAATATTGACATGGAAGTCGGGCGGCACTGCTTAGTTGGAGTCTGATCTCTAGGCTTCTGCTACCAGGGTGCTTGCAAGCGAGCCCCATCATGGCACGGGGCTTGAAGCTCACTTCTATGATGTGGTAGGGGGCTTGCTTGCAAGTCTCGGGAATGATATCCGGCATCGTGTCAATCACAATATGAAGAAAATCCTGATGAAGAGACGGTCCCGTAATGAGCTACTTGAGTGGATGAAGTCTATGGACTTCGCGGCTACGAAACTAAGTGTCGCTGGTATGTGGACGCTTCCATTGCCGCCATCACCAAGTGCCTTTTGCCTCCCATCCTTCTCCCCACTCCCATCTCAAAAAAAAAAAAAAAAAATCTCGTATCGCCCACCTGCAATCGTGCATGGGGGTGAGTGAGAAAATCAAATATGGCTACCAAAAAAAAACCGGAACGCCGAGGGGATGCTGAAGAAACGGAGGGTCTCAGACAAGCACCAGCAGCCATCGTGTACTTCAGGCCACAGAGAATATCGAACATGTGTATCCGCATGTTCAGCGATCCTCAGCCCACTCGTTCTCTCGGCGGATCTGTTCCTCCTCCTCCGGAGTGAAGTCGTTGGTGATGTTGAACGTCTTCCGGATCTCCTCGGGTGACTTTCCCTTGATCATGTTGGCGACGGTCTTGCAGCCAACGTCCAGGAGAGGCTTGATGTCCAAGTAATTTGCCGCCTTGGTTGTGTTAGCACACATGGGGGGAAGAAAAAGGTTATGACGTGTGGAATAAAGACATACAAGAATGATCTCGAACAGCATCTCCTGGTCGACCTGCATAAATTTCTGGTCCCACTCCTCGATCTCGGTCGTCTTCTTTCGGTTATCATTTTCCTCCTCGGCAGATTGGAGGGTGTCACCTCGGTGGTGTTCGCACCACTCCACGACCTTCTTCAGCACTGGTTCGTTGACGTTCGGGATAGGGATTGGGTTCTGGGCAATAGCATCGTCTCCCAGATCCTCGATCAAATTCTTGATCAGCATCGAGCGCTCGGCAACGATTCGATCTAGAAGGTGATTAGACAGCTGCGGATGCGAGTGCTCAAAGCATGGCGTTGGATCACTACTTACCGACTTCGACGGTTGAGTTGTCGTTGCTCTGGAGTGTGACCTTCTGGACATTTTTATCCTTGATGTCGGACATTGTGAAGTCTTTAAGACCTTGTGTTAATACTATGAACCCGAATGTCGGTCGAATTGGAGAGTAGTACTGGGAAGATGAAGCTGTTGTGCTAGTGAATGTGGTGCGATGCGCGATCAGACATACACTTATGCGGCGGTGCAGATTTGGGTGATGTTGTTGGTGTTGGTTTGGAGGAAGTGCGAGAGAGGTGGGGGGGGGATGTGCAGGAGGAGGGGTATTAGTACCTTGCGGGGAAGGTTGTTTGGAGGGGAGACAGGAGGGGAGAAACAGGAGCGTTGGAAAGCGTAGATAACCAAACGCGTAACCGTGGTTCGTTTAACTCTTTCTTCGATAGCTGGAAGTTGAAGGGGGATGATGAGGTGCGGTGGCGCCTGGTGCCTTCCATGGCGGAGAATGATGCAGGCAGGAATGTATGGGCACGGACCACTTGGTCTTCTTTCAGCCTTCTCACCAGTTTGAATTCTGTGGGGTGGTGGCTGATGCCTGGAGAAGTGGGGCTTGATCGTGAATAGGTTCGACCGTTCGTTCGGTTGGCGCCTTGACACCGCCGACAAAGGAAAAATGCCTTGCGAAAGGATCTCAAATACTGACCTGGACAGCAAGAAACAACTTTCCGTTTGGCTTGTGTGAGGGTGACGGCGAGTCCCAAGTATCACAGATGTGTGCGAGAGAGAAGCGGAATTGAGACTTGGAGGAGAAGGCACGACAAGGCCGACTGAGGGTTGGGGCGTTTGGTGATGGGCGGTGGTGGGTAGATCCGAGAGTTGCAGGAGTTGTAAGGTCGATGACCTTTTTGAGAACTCTTGATTGGTAATTTTTTCGGAGAAGGGTAAAGGCGGACTAAGAAGTAGGTATTTATACCTCTAGCTAGCATTCATTCACCGAACAATAGGTAGGTAGGTTTCAGATGGTTCCACACAATAGCTTAGGTAACTTTTTATAATTGAACCAAGACAATGGTGATTGATACTGTGCAATCTGCACGGATTGGGCTGTTTGCAACAGTATCGGATGAATAAACAAACCTGTTGCGTTAGTATTTGCTTGACACGGATGGCTTTTATTCCTACCTACCTACGTACGTACCAAGGTACGGACGAAGAGTAGGTATAGGGCAACCATGGGAAGCTGAGCAAAGCAGCTGCGTGCAATCAAGGTTCAAAGTCAAACGCCACCCAGTAGCCAGCAGCTACCTTACCTTAACATACCGCGTGTATATGTACATGTACATTACAGTTTGTCCAAGAATGTTCTACCTGGCTGGTAGAGAAAGGAGGGTGCTAAAGTACAGGTAGGTAATAAGAAGCGAACGGAAGTCTAACCAAGAAAGTGCTGAACGGTCTTGGTGAAAAATTAGGTAGAGTAGCCTTGGTAGGCACGCACACATGTAGGTAACCATGGTATGGTAAATTAATAACCAGTTCGGACGGGAGTGTCAAGTCTATCATTTGGAAGGAAGTGGTGAACCTCTGGATTCGTTTGAGTTCAAGTCGGGGCCAAGACTTCCGAGCCTTGCTTGTGGATCGGCTGCCAAATCCCCCCTGCTGCTGAGGCGCGATGCATTCGATTTGACCCAGGCTTTGCTAGGCTGTGGAGGGTGGATTGGTGGATGAGTCAACTGGGAGCCGGTTTTTAGCATGCCTCCACCCTTGTAATTTAGCAGGGTTCATTTTGTAAACACCTGGTGCTGGCATGATGTCGCCGGCCATGTGGTCTTCTCTTCCATTCCCGAGATTTGCACACTCACCACCACCAACTTTCCCTTCTCTGCTTATCCGTTCTACACGCTTTATTGCCTTTATCATGTAATTGTTGTGTTTATTTATTACCTTCCTTTGCCCCCGGGCGATGCACTCGCCACGCGATCTAGCTGCGCGCGCCTCCATCCATGCTTGAGCTGCAAACAGCTTCAACTGCGATCCTTTAAGTTTAATAATGTGGCGGAGAACCTATCTTTTCTTGGTTCTTGTCCGGCTTTGGTTTGCCTTGTCGCCAAGCTACCTGCACCCCGACGAGAACTTCCAGGGCCCCGAGGTCATAGCCGGTATGTCGCCACGTTGTTCGATGTCTTGGAGGGGGGCACTTGTCGCTAGGACCTGGTAGGCCGGGACTTGCGGCCGCATCGACTTGACAATCCGCGGCCTGCATGGAGGCGCCAGTCCTTGAGCGCGAGTCCGATTTCCCCCTGAACCTGACTGATTTGTTGTCGCGCCTTAGGCCAGATCTTCAGCTATCCTGTTCGGCTTACCTGGGAATTTACGACCGAGAACCCGATCCGAAGTGTCTTTCCGCTATGGCCGGTCTACGGGCTACCGATGCTCCTCCTGAGGTGGCTGTGGATAGGGAACGGGAATGATGGCGAGATACCACCCATCGCGGTCTTCTGGACCTTGCGGGTGCTCATGTTTATCATCAGCTTCGTGCTTGAGGACTGGGCAATCCACGAGCTAGTCCAGTCTCCACGACACCGACGACTTGCGGTCCTTCTTGTCGCTTCTTCCTACGTCACTTGGACATACCAGACACATACATTTTCCAATTCGGTGGAAACCTTGGTAGTTGCGTGGTCTTTGGTTCTTATCGAGCGCATTGTCGCAAGCCCAGTATGCGACCTGACCGAGCCAACAAATCAAGGGAAGACGCTGACACCTTTACGAATAGCTACGGGGTTCAGTTCTCGCGTCGACAGTTCTCGGCATAATCGCTGTTTTTGGCGTGTTTAATCGCATCACATTCCCGGCCTTTCTCCTGATACCCGGGCTTCGGCTCCTGCCTTACTATTTTAAAAAGTGAGAATGAGCCCCTTGACCCCCGAGACTGGCCGAAGCTGACCACTGCCAGCCCTTTGTCTCTTGTCGCGATGATAGCAGCCGGACTCTGTACTACTGTGGTTGCAATAGCACTTGACACAGCCTTTTATACTCCACATTCGATCTCTTGGTTGGATCTGATACGGCACCCCGTAATCACGCCCCTGAATAATCTCTTATACAACATATCGCCGGAAAATCTGGCCCAGCATGGCCTGCATCCGTGGTACCAGCATTTGCTGGTTAATCTTCCACAGCTCCTTGGGCCAGCAGCCGTACTTCTCTTCGTTAGGCCACATCTCTCCCTCCGGCTTTACTCGGCGATTTCGGGCATATTCGTTCTGTCCATCTTCCAGCACCAGGAAGCAAGATTCTTGCTCCCCACAATTCCCCTCCTCCTATCATCTGTACAACTGCCAAAACGCGAATCAACCCTACGGATCTGGACTGTGTCTTGGATCGTCTTCAACCTCATCTTCGGGACCTTGATGGGGGTTTATCACCAAGGAGGCATCGTTCCAGCGCAGGTTTTTATGAGCAAGCAGCCAGATGCCACACAGTCCATCTGGTGGAAGACGTATATGCCACCAATCTGGCTGCTAAACGGCAAGAATGAGGTGCTGACCACACGCGATCTTATGGGGGCTGAAGGACAGAAGTTGTTCGAGGAGCTCGAGAAGCTCGCAACCTGTGATACTCCTGCAGATAGGAGGAGTATGGAGTATTTGAAGGAGAAAAACGGGACATATCTCGTTGCCCCTGTTTCGGCAACGTGGCTCGACCCCTATTTACCAAACAAGGGCCTGGAGGGGTTGAGGTTCCGCGAAGTTTGGCGGCACCAGCAGCATTTTAACTTGGACGATCTAGATTTTGCAGAAGATGGTGTTTGGAATACCCTGGCTCGAGTTATTGGGAGAAGGGGTCTTGCGATTTGGAGGGTTACCAAGAGCTGTCCTGGGGAAAGGAAAAGATAGATTGCATCTATCAATTTATTTTTTGTCTCGATCAAATCACGAAGTCTTTTTTGTACTCGAGATTAAAGTATGCCGTATCGTGACTGATGATTGCGTGTGAGCTACTGAACGTGTGACAGGGTGTATATGACTTATATACAGTGACCAGTAGACTAGTCCTCTGACTCCCCAATGACAGGGATAGCTGTTGTGGCTGCAGGGGCGAACCCCACTGTAAATTCGGGATCGAGTTGTGGAAGCAACCCGTGGATGCAGCTGCAGCTTCTATGACAGCTTCACCAAGCTTGCCTGATTCCCCAAGGTAGACCCTGATATCTATCTCACCGAACTCTGATCAATTGGAAAACCGGCCAAATTATCGCCCATCATGGTGGGTAGACTTAATCTCGAGGTTTTCAAGGTGCGCCAGTATACCCTCTCAACCCGGCGCACTATTCCTCCTACAGCATGACCTGACCTTTCCACCCCCTCTTCTCTCTCCCCAACAGTTCGGCATGTACGTCATGTTTCCCATTGGGATCATGTACTACTTTGGCACCAACCTCGACGAGCGATTCGCCGTGCCCGAATTCTGGCCGAGACCAGAGAACGCAAACAAAGTCCCGACGGACCGCGAAGAAATCCAGGCTGAGCTCGAGAGGCTGAGGACCAGGAGGCTGCTTAACCACCAGAGGAGGATGGCCGCCGAGGCGAGCCGAGCGTCTCAGGAGCAACAGCACGATGAGAACGCTTAGGATGTGTGGGGGAATGGTTTATCAACTGCCCAAAAGAGGGAAGAAAAAAAGAAGAGTGCGTGCTCGGCGGGCGCAGGCACAAAAGACGGGCTCCAGGATAAGTGGTATGGCCGGAGGAGGATGAACCGGCGGCGGGAATTGGCACATTCAGGCGTTTACGGACTGGGAACCTTGGAGCGGGGGGGATATCTCTTCTCTCGGCGCTCTCTGGCTTGTGCTAGATCCTCCAGGCTGTTTAATTTCTTGTACATTTTTTTAATTTCTTTTTTTACATATTGGGTGTGTCTGTCTTTACATAACATGTCTATGCATGTTATTTACATACTTAGGTGTTCGACTATCTCGGCCCAATCCTCGTCGGTAACGTCCCCTCTCGCGACGTTAGCCCACACAGACTGGACCTCGGGATGCTCGCTCATAGCTTGGAGCATATCGATAAACTCGTCCAACTCCTTCCCCGAGTTCACTTTGACCTTCGTATCCTCGTTGGCGGCCCAGACAACTTCGGAGTTGAGGACCTTGAGGCCAAATTTGGTCCCTACGTCCCTGCTGATTTGCGTAGTCTGCGCGGTCTGAGTCCACACGACGATGTTTCCGTCTTCATCATGTTCAAGATCCTCAGCGCCGGCTTCTATCGCATCGTCCATGATGTGGTCCGCGTCTGGGACGGTCTCGGACTTTTCAAACACGACGCGCCCGAGCTTGGAGAACAGGAATTTGGTCTGGCTGAAGACCCCATTGCCTCTGCCCTTGATCGAAATCATGTCCTGCCGCGTCCGGTTCTTGTTGTCGGTCTGGGCGTCGACGATGACGGCGATGGAAGGCGGGCAGATGAACTCGAATTGCATAGGTTCCAGCTTGTCGCCCGTGCTCGACCTCCCCTGTCCCCGGGCAATGGCGGCGTCTATTACGGCCTTGGGGACGGCGGCTTTTTTTGCAGCTTGTATGGCCGATGCCAATGAAGAGTTGAGGTCGACGTCGGTGCCGTAGACTAGTCTGGCGCATGAGTTTCAGAGGCCAGAGCAGCTGGGCATTGGGACATGATAGGTGTTGACGCACGCTTTGAATAAAGGGTGATGGCTCTGACTTGCACTTCTCGGGCAACGCTCTTCTTGGCGTCCTTCGCGGCCTTGTCATGTTTGATTTTGGACCATTTGTTGTGTCCGCTCTGGAGAAGGGGGCTCCAGAAGAAGGGGCGGCTACACTGCGCGCAGACCGAGGCGTTGTTGAACTTGACATCGCGAATTACTGGCCGAATGAGCGGACGCGTGCTGCAGACGAAGAGAGACATTGGGAAAGCTAGTCTGTACCGGCTTAGCGGCCCCTTATAAATGTAAATAAAAGACCCTGGAATAGAAATGGAGATGTAGCTCGAGCTGCTGGACTTTTCCAAGCTCCATCTCCAAGCTCCAGCTTCAGCAACAGCGGTTTTGCAGCGTCAATGGCAGCAGCGGCTTAAACATTCTTTACCTAGTATAGCGCTAAAAATTCAAGGCCGACCTGGAGAGCGGGAGCGGCTGCAGGCGGATCTTTGCGCCCACAACGCTCGTCATTGGCTCGCCAGATAGCGGATTAGCGGGTCCAGCAGCACATCCATGGGGTTACATCCCCAGCTTGCCAAGCTTGCCCCTGTGCACGTCTTCGAGCGAGGAGCCTACTTCGATATTCTTAGAAGAGGCCAGCCAAACATCGAAAGCAGGAAACCCGTATAATTGAACAACAACCTGCGCCCACACTACCAATCCTCGATGTCGTCAATGTCGGCTGCAGACGGGTTCAGCGAAGCAAATGGCAACCAAACCCCACGCTTTCCCGTAGCCTCGACGAGCCCCAACCCCGAACTCGACTTATCCAAGCTTCAGAGCCTCCCAGTAGAGCAACAGGAGCTGTTTCTCTTGACCTTTGTGTCGACGCTCAGCAAGCATGTCCTGGCATTGGACGCCGACGACTGCACGGCGCAGCAGTTTTACCTCAAGAAGGAGATCTTCAAGATCATCAGTCTGTCCGCCCCCTCGCCCACTCGAGTCGTACGCAACGCGCTGGGGCGATGTCTCGCACATATTTTTGGGAAGGGCGATCGCAAGCTGCTGTTCGAAACCATAAATGAGCTTGTCGCCATTGTCTCTGGCGGGAAGGCCAAGACAGAGGCAGAGAGCCGGACGAGGCACGCCGCCGTGTCTTGCCTGGGCGACGTCTATGGTGCCGCTGGTGACAGTGCCATCGGGTTCCACCAGATGGCCTGCGCAGCGCTTTTGAAGCTTCTCAAGGCGTCTTCGAGCAGCGCTGGGCTCCGCGCCGCCGTGTTTACCGCCCTGGGCAAGACCACGAAGATGATTGAGGGAAGCTTGGACGAGGGCATTGCCAGGGACATCTGGAAGCAGGGCAGGAGTGCTGCCTCGAGTGACAAGGGGTCGCTGGTCGTCATCTCTGCATGTCGTTGTTTGCGACTGCTCCTACAATCTACCCCCTATTTTCAGAACTCGTCCGACTTCGACAGTTTGCGGTCCTCCATGTTCAAAGCGTTCGATTCGACATCGTCTCATGTTCGGGCCGCCGCCGCCGACTGTTTTGCCGAAGCCCTTGCCAGCGGCTACTCCGAGTCGGCAGTTGGTGAGGCCCCCCTGCAAATGATCAAAAGATCCAAATCAAGGGCCGTCAAACGGCAGTCGACCCAGCCCGGCGGACTCCAGGATGACGATGACATGCCGGGACGGCCAGAAAGCCCTGCCCCAGGCAAGAAGTCACAGGTGTTAGCCTTGTCGCTGGTCGACATGCTCAAGACCTTGACCTCGCAGTACGTCCGCATGTCTACAAGCAACAGGGCAAGGGCAGCAATCGCCATCTGTTATGGCAATATGCTTCAGAAGATGGGCGAGAAAACCGTTGAGGGCAATTACTTGCGCATTTTGGAGAACCTGACGCTGGAAGTCCTGGGCCATGGCAACATCTCTAACAACCGGTACCGTCTGTTGATGTCGCGGCGCATGGTTGATATCATCTTCCAAGAAGTTGTTGGAAAGAAGATACTGGGCGAGTCGGGCCAGACCACCGCTGCGAAGGCCATTATCAACGAAATTCTCAAAAACTACCCCCAAGCGCTCAAAGAAAGACCCGAACCTACCAAACAGACCCTAATCGCCTCGCTGGGCGCACTGGCATCGCTAATCAGCAGTCTAGGCTCGGCGGCGAATAACTTTGCTGAGGCGTGCCGTGACGGCCTCCTGCAAGTGCTCCAGCATCCAAGCTACACGGTTCAAGTGTATGCGTCGTCGTGTATGAAGTCGTTTGTGCTAGCCTGTCCCCAGCAGCTTCTTCCCTGTCTCTCAGTCTGCATGAACAGTCTCAGCAGAGAGCTTGGACTCCTCGGGTCTGGACGGAACTCGCCTCGCAGGTGTATTGGCTTTGCGAATGGTCTCGCTGCCGGTCTCAGTGCAAGTCCGCTACGCCCGCTTTATGGCTCTGTCGACATCAACAGCCGGGTGCTGACCATGTCTACCAACCTCCTCAAGTCGAGCGGGAGTTCAGAGCTGCGGGCTGCGAGCACACAGATCCAGGTGGCGTGGACTCTGATTGGTGGCTTGATGTCTCTCGGGCCCAACTTTGTCAAGATCCATCTGTCGCAGCTCCTCCTACTGTGGAAAAATGCCCTACCCAAGGTTCTGTCCAAAGATAGTTCTGTGCACAGGAACTATCTCAATGCGTCCTTTCTGACCCACGTCCGGGAGTGCGCCCTTGGCTCGATCCTGGCGTTCCTCGAATTCAACAGCCGTCTCCTGACAGTTGACGTCTCCAAGCGGATTGCCACAATGTTACAAAGCACAACGGCGTTTCTTAAGACTTTGCCTTCGAAAAAGACGGCAGAAGATATGAGTGAGAGGCTGACGCCGGCCTTGCAGCTTCAAGATTTAGAGGTCATGGTCCAGCGTAGAGTGCTCCAGTGTTACACGAAGCTGGTTAATATTAGTCCTGCTGGCGGCACTGAGGCCCTTCTGCAGTCAAATCTTCTCACTCTCGCCATATCGCTCTTTGCGGACCCGGAAAACTACACGCCAAGCTCCCTCAGTGCCTCGATAGCGAACACAGCGGGGACATTTGAGACAATCTGGGATGTTGGTGACAATTCCGGTTTCGGTGTAACCAGTCTTGTGAGGGGGTTCAACGTTAGAGCGCTCCCGGGACAGCATGAGAGCCCCATGAACAACTCTCTAGCTGCTCAAGACGGACCAGAAGAGTCCATCGAAAAAGTCTTACTTTCGCCCGTCTGTGGCACCCTCGAGCACGATGCCTCCCTTCTATACATTGGCAACGCGGACGGCAACACTCTCCCCGACCCTCCCGCTACCGAGGTGGTAAACATGGCGATTCAGCTCTTTGCTTTTGTCTTTCCGTTGAACCCTGCAAAGGTTCAAGAAAGCGTACTGGAGCAGGTAACGACATTCGTGGCGGCTGGGTCGCTTCAGCGAGATCCCGGCCGCAAGGCGGCCACCAAAGTGAACGTGGCCACTGCCCTCCTCTCCACCCTTCGGGTGGCACTCAAGGAAACCAAATCGCCACCAGGCGACATCACGAACATTGCGGTCGAGAAGCTGATCCAGGAGCTACTCCGAGATTATGTCATTGATCAAGACCAGTATGTGCGCAGCATCGCATACGAGGCAGTAGCACGGCTCTGCAGCACATGTGGCAACGCTTTTACAAACCAGGAAATCAAGTATCTCGTGGACACAATCGTCGTCAACCGAGAACCAGCAGCGAGAGCAGGTTGTGCAATGGCTCTCGGCTGTATCCAAACAAAAATCGGCAGCATGGCCGCTGGGTATCACCTAAAGACCATCCTTAACATTCTGATGTCTCTCTGCAATGACCCGCATCCCACCGTCCATTTCTGGGCTCTGGAGGCCATTGCACGCGTATCTGACGCTGCTGGGCTTGGTTTCTCAAACTATGTCTCCAGCACATTGGGGATGTTTGCGAAGCTCTACATGTCAGAGACGCACAACCCTGAAGTTGCTACTCCCATCACCATGAACCTGGAAGTCGAGCTATCCTCGACGGCGGCAATCGCCCGCTGCGTGGACTCGCTCATTAATGTCCTGGGTCCTGACTTGCAGGATTCCACAAAATCCAGGGAGTTGGTTCTCACTCTAGTTGGGTATTTCCAGCAGGAAGAAGATCTAGAGGTCCACGGAGCAAGCCTTGCATGCTTGGAACACCTCACGCTCTACGCCCCAGGCTACATGGACTTCAAGGAGTACGTCAAGATACTTCAGCGCTATCTCAGCTCCCCTTATTCGGTCCTACGAGATATTGCTGTTGATGGTCTGTATAATCTCATGAAGCGCAACCCACATGACGTCATTGAAGCCGCAGAAAAGGGGCTCGAGGACCAGTTTTGGTTGGTGCTTGACTCGGCTCCATATCATGATGGCATGCGTAATACAATCAGGAACTGGATGCGCCAGACATGTCTTACTGACACTGCCTACTGGCTCGGACGCTTTCAACATGTTCTCAAGATGACGAGGCCGAAGGATACGGCCGCAGCGACTACGATTGTCAAGAAAGCCAAGCCGGGCATTGACCTTCAGGACGAAGAAGTTGCTGGCTTTGCCGCTGCCGGCGGTGATGCCAAGGATGACAAGGACTCACCAAGCGGCCCGGACGTCGAGCCCTTGAGATGGCAGGTCACCACTTTTGCCATGGAATGCCTGAATGACATCTTTGTTCTCACTGCAAAGGACATTACTACCAACGGGGAGTCTCCGGCCCAGACTGCTCTCCAGAACCAAATCGCCGCCGTCGTCCGTATGGCGTTCTCGGCATCCACGTCGGGAGTTCTGGAGCAGAGGATATGGGGATTGAAGATCATCGGGGCTGTCCTAAAGATGTTTGGAAAAGTTCCGGACCCTGACTTTGAGGAAGCCATGTTGCTCGAGCAGTACCAAGCCCAAATCAGCTCAGCTTTGACGCCGGCTTTTGCCGGAGACTCGTCGCCCGAGCTGGCCTCGGAAGCTGTTAACGTTTGCGCGAGTTTTATCTCCACTGGCATCGTTACCGATATCGACAGGATGGGCAGAATTCTGAAGACGCTGATGAGCTCTTTAGAAAATTTTGCAACTGAAGATGAAAATGCCGGCATCGGTGATCTGAAGGGGCTCAGCTCAAATGCCCAGGTCATGGTCAAGATGTCAGTGTTTGCAGCCTGGGCCGAGCTTCAAGTTGCGAGCTCCGAGCAGAGTTATCTGCTAGATGTCCTCAAACCCCACATTGGCACACTGACCCCTTTGTGGCTGGAGTCTCTGCGCGAGTTTGCGCGGTTGCGGTTTGAACCAGATATCTCGATGACCCTGGGGCCTGCGTCTCTCACGGGAAGTCTCGATACCGTCTACGCAGCACTGAATCGCGAGACCCAGCTCAAGTTTTACCAAGACTCTTGGCTGAAGCTGGTTGATGCTATCGCCAGTCTTATCGAACAGGACAGTGAGTTTGTCTTTGACGCTCTCGATGGAAAGGAGCTGTCGGGACCCAACATGAACGGCCGCTCCAAAGGTGCTGATATCAACTACCGAGACGAGCCGGTGGCCTTCTTTTTTGTCCTTTTTGGCATTGCGTTTGAAGCACTCGCCACGAAGCCCGGACAGAGTGAGTCGCTTGCCACCAAGGAGCAGACTCTGGATATTCTCCGCGCGCTAAAAAAGATTCTACACCCCAGCGTGTCCGGTCATGCCATCTACCGGGAGGCCATCTTCTCCGAGACCATGGACCTCCTTGACCGCCTTGTACTCACTGAAGGTCTGGATGTCCAGGGGGTGATTGTCGAGATTGCCAGAGCTTTGTGCGTAGCCCATCCAGCTGCTAAGAAGAAGGAAGAGGAGAACGGCGAGCTCTCAGAGGACATTGAACAGCTGTTTGAACTCACTCGTATTATTGTCCTGGTTTTGTCCGGACTCTTGCCCAATCTTAGCGAGTCTCCTCAACCTGTTCGACATCAGATGACCGAAGAAGCAATCATTCTGGTCAAGACGTCGTTGAACGCGCTGGTGGATGCCGCAGAGGTGTTCCCTGCCATCATCAAGACGGATCTTCACGCTTGCATTATCCACATCTTCGCCACTATCCTCGCCACTCCTTCGTGCCAGGAAGTCATCGTGCCCCAGTCTCTCCCGACGATGAAGAGATTCATCACAAGCATGTCCAACTCTAGAAAAGTGACCGAAAACGGCGGCTCGCCGACCGATTTACAGCTGCTAGGTTGTCTACGACGCTTCTTGTCAATCTACCTCAACGCTCAGAAGCGCGATGCAGCGACATCTTTGGCGTGCGTCAAGAACTGCTTGATGGGGCTGACCATACTGTTCACGGGTGGCAAGAACCAACTCTCGGCCAACGAGCCGCTCGTGGGGAGATTTCTCGAGGAGGTGATGGATTGTTTGACGGATCGCATGGTATGCCCCTCCCCCACTCCCCTCTTTCTTTTCTTTTTTTTTTGCAAACCTTTCCCCTAAAATACTAAATTCCTTATAGACAGCCAAAATCGCAGCCAACTGCATCCGGCTCCTCTTCGTCCAGTCCCAACCAACTGTGGCCAACCAGACCATCGCGCGCCACCTACTCCCGCGACTCATCGCCTTCGTGACCAACACGGAGCCCGAAGACCCCGAAAATGCGCGCGCCCTGGTCTCGCACACCCTATGCCAGTACGTGAGCGCCACTTCCTCTTCTTCCAACAAGAGCAGCAACAGTAATCACGCGGCTGTCGCTATGGCGCTCGTGCTGCCGACGTTGCTGTCACGCGCGGCGAGTGAGCCTGGTGTGGAGGCTGAGGATGTGTACCGCGAGACGAGCGCCAGATTACTGGAACTCGCGTCGGTGGACCAGACGGCGTTTCGGGCCGTGGTGGGCGCGCTAAGTGAGGTCCAGAGGACGTTTATGGAGGAGGTTATTAAGTCGGGCAGGCAAGGCAATGGGAGGGGACCCCAAAAGAGCAGTGGTGCCGATGCGTCGGGCCAGCCTACGATTGCATTGAAGATGGACTTTGGCGGCTAAATTATGTGTTTTGAGGTTGGTTGGGAGAGTGAGACTGAGGTTGGGGGGTTGCTTAAACTGGTCAACACTCGCTCACTAAGTCTAGGGGCTAGAAATTGGTATTTTACTTCTTATATATATATATAATTAATTTGTTTATTGATTTCCCCCTCTCCCCCTCTCATACTTTCTTCGCTTTCTATATTCCATCCACATGCAACACCCAAGTGGTTTCCATGAAGCAGCTTTAATTCGCGGCCAGAATCTCGGCCGCCTCAGGAGCCGACGAGTTATCGTGCTTCCCGACATACTTTTTTTCTTGCTCCTCGAGACTTGCCGCCTTTTCGGCCGCCTTCTGCCGCTCGTGCCCTACATAGCTCGCATACCGCAGCGTGCCGAGCGTCAACACGGCCATGAAGATGATGCCGAGCACCGACCGCCGGATCAGCACCCACCGTAGGCCCTCAATCTCGGATTTGGCGTCGCTGTTGAGCGTTACGCTGATTTTGTAGTTGATTTGTTGAATCTAGAGTAAGTGTATCATGTCAGACATCAACAAAAAAAGAAAAAAAAATTATCAAGGAAAAAGGGAGGTAAGGTAAGGTAAGGTAAAAGCATACCGCACTATCCCTAACCCTGACCTCCTCGCGGACTGCCATGCGTCGGTCGTTGAACATGCCGCGCACTGTGTCGTTGAGGGTGAGTAGTTCTTGGTTCAGGCGCTGCGATAGAATGTCCACCTCGTGCTGGAGCAAAGTCCGCTGCTGCCTCAGGGACTCGTCGGCTACGCGCCGGTTGTTGCGGACTTCGGTGGAGAGTTCTGAGCAGGCTGCGCGGAAGAGGTATGTCTCATTCTCGACGTCGCTCTTGCTTACGAGCCCGCTTTGGGCGACGTCGAGGTTGGAGGCGAGAAGTCCGCGCACGGCTTTCATGGCTGTGATGGCTTGGTGGAGGGTGAAGCCGCCGGCTGAGAGGTGTTTGACGAGGGAGTAGCTGTCGAAGTGGTGGACGTAAGGAGGCGGGGTCAGGTGTGGCGGTGGGTGTTTTCCCCGGAGAGAGGATAAGGGGGACGGAGGATCGGACGAGGACGACGGCGCCTCTGATGAGGTTCCACCTCCTTCGGAAGATGACGTGGGTGGCCCCATGAATAATATCGTCTCCATCGGTGTGTTGGCGAGGGGTTTCTTGCCCTCTGGGGCAGGCGGAGGCGGAGGGGGAGGAGGAGGAGGAGCAACTGGTTCTCCTTTCCAGGATGCTGTTGCCGCCGCAGTCGCTGCTGCTGTTGCCCCTGCCGCAACTGCTGCTTCCCCTATTGCTACTGTCGCCGTCCCTATTTCTGAACTCTCGACTTTGGAAGAGGTTTCGCCTGTGGTTGCGTCAGCAACAGAGGAACTGTTGACTTGTGGCTCCGGAGACGTCGACGTAGCTATCCTTTGCGCTGGTTCAGTCTTGCCTGCTGTATGTTCTCTGACCGTCCCTCCTTCACCATCCTGTTCCTGCGAAGCTGCTGTCGCCTGTGCGGGATCGAGAGACGCGGGAGGCGGGGAGTTGGTGTTCAGAGGTGGCTCAACAGCTTTGCCATGACGCTTGGCAAATGCTGCCTGCCTTCCTGCCGGCGTGGTCGTGATTGAGGCAGCATATTGACAGTAGAGCGACGGCGGCAAGGGCTCGCGGTGGGACCTTCGAGCTGCTACAACTGACGCTCCCGATGACGCTGCCCGTTCGCTCCAACGACCTGTGCGACAGAGGTGGGGGTATAGGAAGGTTAAGCGGCTCGTTGACATGGCTGGTGGCGCGCTTCCTATGGCTCAGAGTTTGGGGCCAAAAGAATATCGAGGGAAACGGGAGGTGCGGCAACGGTTGTGAGAATAAACCGTCCTTGTTGGAAGTTGGCCCCGAGATCCGGTGTTGTGGAGCCAAGCTAGAGCAGATAGTGAAGTTGCGTAATTACTCCGTATCTAACCAGTCAAACCAGTATATGCGCTACTTGCTAGCCGCTGTGGGTCAGACGTTGCAGCTCCTGCCCCAATACGGCTAGCTGATTTTGAAAGACATTAAAGATGTTTTCGGTACCTTTTTTGTTCTTTCCACAGTTCTTTCACCAGTACATTTTCCCCCGGTGATTTGCACTTCCCTTCAGCAATGTCTAAAACTAGGTAATTCATGAGGGTACCGCCCCTATCCTTTATGGTACCCCCACGTCCCACATTGCACCTGGCAATGCATTGACCACTTTTTGTATGGTAAAATCCTGTCTTTCATGGCGGCCGCCCAGCATGCAAACTTCTTGCCGCCGCACCGTTGATCACGCCGTTCAACTCCCAAAGAATATGAAGCTCATGAACGGCCCCGTAAATGCGTTTTCTGGTGGTTTTGAGAGATATACGTAGGTATATTACTTTCCCGGCCTGGGCTGCAAATTACGTGTAGCCACTGCAGTGTTGATGTTGACTGACGTGCCCATACAACCTACCTGCATGTGACTGTTGAGCCAGAACTATACCCTGATTTGCAGCCAAATTGGCATTTATGCATGGGCGCCGTTTAACTGCAAAGAAGTGAAGCTCATGAATGGCCTGGAGGACGCGTTAACTGCTGTTTTTGAGGGATGTATGCATGTGTTGTTGACTTGCTTACAGTCTGTACTTTTCTAAGGTTATGGGGGGCGCCCATGAAGTTCATGATTTTACCATACAAAAAGTGGTCTTTGCGTTGCCGGCTGCAAGTAGCTGCTCGCTCGGTCCAGGGGGTGTACCATAAAAGATAGGGGCGGTACCCTGATGAATTACCTAAAACTGACTTGCTCCTCCTTTGACTGATGAGGCGATTCTACAGCGTACAAGGCCCTAAGAAATTGGAACCCAGGCTGAATGTCATTATCGAACTGCCCAAAGCCAGGGTAACCAAGAAAAAAAACCAACACCCAATGAACTAGCGGCATTCCTGCACACTGTTGCGGCAGTGACGATCGTTGGCTCCCCTCTGCCGATTCGCCCGCTGAAGCTCTGACCCTTCTGTGCTCTGCCGAAGAACGACGAACAGCACCTCTGTGACTTCAACACGTTGCGGCGTGCCTTAGGCCTTTTGTCATGGACTCGACGCGTGACTTGCTATTTAGGAGTCCCTCTCACCAGCTCCCAGTAATGAATGATCGTTTGCGCTAGCGGCATCTTTTTCTTTTCCCCCCAGCGAGCATTGGCGACCAGGTTCGGTTTGGGCCTGAGTTGATTCGGGCCGCCATTCCACGCATCATCATTTCCTCTCGATGACTCTAAAAACCCAGTCGTCCTTCGCCTAATAAAAAAAAACACTCGAGTTCCTTCAGTTTCGCCTCAACCCCCCCCTCCCCTACCAACAAAGTTTGCCTGTCGGGTTGTTCTTTCTTGCATCGCCAAATCGCGCCCATTTACCTGAACTTTATCAAACAAGAGGCAGATTCGATCCTGAGACTTTCGTCTTAGATAACCGACCACCCCAATCACGTACGTATGTATATTTGCTTTGATCATCATCACCAACACCACGAACTCCACCACCACCACCATCACTACCACTATTCATAAAACATCTACTTGGCCGACGCTTCATTGCCCGAGGACTCACCCACGGCGACTCTCTTTTGGCGCGGCGCTTGACTCTTGGCATTTATCATGGCTTTCGGTCGCTTACTTTTATCGGGCAATTTCCGTTTAGCTTCTATCTTGGCGGTTGTCCTGGTAGCCATCCCCGTCGTGGTGTATCGGCGGCGAATGGCGGCCTCGTATGGTTCGTATTACGGAAAGAATAAATCCTACGCCTGTCCTGACTTTTTTTTTCGTGAAGACCCCAAAACTACAGATCCACCTCTGCTGGACAGAAACTCGGAAGTGAAGTCTTATACCACGTCCTGGGCAACATACCCGGGAATCCGTGTGTTCTATCGACGGCACCAGCAGGCGGACCGCCTTCCGCGATCGCCGGCGCCCGTCCCCTTGCTGGTCTTTATCCACGGCATTGGCGGCTCGGTGGCCCAGTTCAACTCGTTGCTGACTAGCCTCACGCCCATTGCCTCTTGCTTGGCAGTGGATCTTCCGGGATGTGGCCGCTCCGAGTTTGCGCCCCGTTCGTGGGACCCCTACAGCACCGATGCCCTGGTTGAACTTCTCGAGACAGTCATCGAAGACTACCGAGAGAAAGACGAAGGGCAGGGTGTCGTGCTGATAGGACACAGCATGGGCTCTAGTCTGGCTCTGTTACTCGCCAGCCCCAGATACACCCCGCGGACCGAGCTTCACAAACATGTCGTTGGGCTGGTAGCCATCTGCCCCTCGGTAGGGCCGCCATCACCAGCGCTTTGTCGATGGACGAGGATTTTGGCTGGGAATATCCCTACTTGGGTGTTTGATCTGTTGCGATTGGTGGATGGTCGCGGCGGCACTGAAAGCCCCAGCGTACGCCGGTTTGTTGGCGCGGGCGCTGACGAGGAATCCAAACGGCTCCAGCTTCTGTATAATTTGCAGAGCCGGTCTGCTATTTTTCTTCGCACGGCATATGGCTGTCTTCCGGAATGGAAGAACGGAGTACCTCATAATGGCATACCGCTTATTGAGTACTGGCAAACGTTAAAGATTCCCGTCTTTGTGGTTGGCGCCGAAGCCGACAATGTGACTAACCCAGGGGCGGTTAAAGTAATTGACGAGTGGCTAGAGGATGACAAGAAGGCTGCCTCGGATTCGGAAGTGGGGGCGCCAGTTGATACCGGGAGTCTGGCGCGTGGGCCCGACGCTTCACCGGCAGTGAAGAACATCGCCGAACTCAGCGTGGAAGACTTTACCCGGCAAAAGAAATCAGTCAACCCCGACGAGCCTGAGGATCCGATGACGCCCAACGACAAACCCGCAGGTATTCCACCACAACCTCTTCATCCCAAAAAGGTTGTGCGGACCAAGATTTTGCCCAAGCCAGCCAACCACACCATACTATACGTGCCAACGCAGGCGCCCATCCTCGCAGGCCTTATCTCGGACTTTTTGGCTGCTCATGTTACTGGTCGCCTCGCGCTGAGCTGGCAGCTTCAATACCTGTGCCGGGACGGAAAGTGGGACGTCAAGAATCTTGAGAAGTGGCAGAAAGTAGCGCCTGTCTCTGAAAAGATCGGCAACGTTTTCCGGGCAATGAAGACGCTACGTGAAGTTGATGAACTTCATTGCCCTCAGCAGTTTGTACGCGGATGGGGTGGCGTCGTCAAGGACATCATCGATATTTCGCACGACACCCCGGTATACGGCCCGCAGGGTCTAGAAGCCGGGGGTATCAAGTATCACAAATTCCCGACAGTGTCCAAGGTGCCACCAACCGATGCCGAGGTGGAAGGCTTTATTGCGCTCGTCGACAAGATCCGCGAAGACCAGAAGAATAGAGCCACGGATGAAGAGAATCGGGATTGGGCTATTGGAGTCCATTGCCATTATGGATTCAACCGGACCGGCTTCTTCATCGTCTGCTACTTGGTCGAACGCTGCGGGTATACTCCGCGCGAGGCGATCGAGCATTTTGCGGAGATGCGACCCAAGGGCATCAAGCACGCGCACTTCAAAGATCGTCTATACGTGCGTTATATGGAGAAGAACAGCGTGGACAAATAGGTATAGATTCCATAGCCTTGACTAGCCACGGCCTTTGGTGAGGTTGTTGGTTTTCTTTTTTCTCCTTTTCCTCCTTTCCCCCTTTCGTTGTTTTACACCAGCTCGGTATGTTTTATTTGGTAGAGGCATGGAAGTAAAGCGGTATTTGGATTGTTAGGAACTGGGTCTCGGCACGGTGTACTTGGTACTTTAGAAGGATTCAGGGGGGCGCACAGCGGGTTGTCGTTGCGATATTGTCTTTTACGATATGCGGGCTTCTCCCTCTTGATAGACAAGATACTCTCGTCACCATGCAACTTCATCAAGAAGCCTCTACCCATCCCAGACGGTGGCTACAGAACCGCGTCAGTGAGAAGCAAAACAGGAAATCGTGGTGACGTTGCCAAGACCGAATTTACGGCCATCAAAGCTCCCCTTTACTCGCCAAATAGGCAGCACCAGAATCTGCCCAGATCTCGTATTTGCGAACTTTGAGACGGCCATCGAATTCCAGCACATAGGTGAACACTTCGCTCCAGCTCTGGTTGGTGCTGGTCCACGTGAACACGGCCTCGCCTCGCACCGAGACTTTGCTTGTTGCAGCGTCCACGACGTAGTTGCTGAACCGCATGTCCTTGTATGTCAGGCAGCCAGCGATGATGTCAAAGTACTCCCTGGCGCCAGCAATGCCCCTGAACTCGCGGCCAAGGAACGGGGCGAGTTTGGGCAGACCATGCTCAAGCACCACGATGTTTTCGGTTTCTTTTTGGTCCTGAGAGAAATGGTTGGACAGTATCTCGTCGATTGGCTTCTGGGCTGCAAAAGCGGAGCAGAAGGACGAAGCGGCCTCGAGCAGTGAGGATCGGCTTGCGTCAGAGGGCAGCAGCTCAGACTGAGGCTGAGACATTGAGGGCTCGGTGGTGGTGAATGATTGTTGCTCTTGTCCACTTTAGATTCACTCAAATATTATACATAGGTAAAAAGGGGTTATTAACCAATATTAAGTGAGGCCTTGAGAGGTGGCTGGTGTGGGGAAAATGGCACACCTCGAAATGATCACACGGCCCCCCTCCCCCCCACCCCCCCCCCACATGAATGGCCCCGGTTTGGTATCAGCCGCCTGGAATCGACGCGCTCTATCCGTATACTAAGTGGACCCGAGGGCGCGAGGGCACCCCCTGCAGCCCTATCCATCCCCCTGCAGTGATTGATCGGGTGACGGCGCTTGGCACTGCCAAGGCCCAAGGGGGCGGGGCAGCTGCCTGCAACCTGCACTGTGAGATCACGTCCGTTCTTCTTAAACCAACGTCATCCTGACTCTTGACATTCCCCCAAAGTTCCCGTCCGCTTTCCCAGGTAAAATTGGGACGGGGAACAGCCGCTACTAGTACTTAGTAGTACTGTACTGCTCAGGGGGAAATCATTTTCTGCTTCTGCTGAGTAAACAAACACCAAGACCAAGTTGGACGCAATGGTGAGATATTTACTATGTATTCTCGTTATCAAAAGACAACAAGCAAAATAGCATTCATTGCTAACCCAGCTCGCGACCTCTACAGCACGAACGGACGCCGCTCCTGGCTGGGGGGTCCCTGACTTGGTCAGAACACTCGGATCGAAGCGCCGAGGGGGAGGAAGATGCCGCCTTGCACGATACGGCCGCGCCCGCCGCCCGTAGCGATCGCCGGTGGGCTTCGAGCTTGCGTGAGGTAGCTCTGTTCGCCTGGGCCCTGCTGGCCACGGCCGCCGTTATTGTTCTTGCCGTTGTCCTCCAGCACCGCAATTCGACAACAGCAACAACAACATCCCCCGTTTCGTCAGCGTACAATGATGGCGCTAGCGCTAGCGCCGCCTCCAACTTCAAGAAGCCCGGGAAGCGCAACCTCGTTTTTATGGTTTCAGACGGTATGGGTCCTGCCTCTCTGTCTCTGACACGCTCCTTCCGCCAACGGGTGAATGACCTGCCCATCGATGATACACTGCACCTGGACCGCCACTTCTGGGGCACGTCGCGAACCCGTTCCGGCTCCAGCCTGGTGACCGACTCTGCCGCTGGGGCCACCGCCTTCTCGTGCGGTCAAAAGAGCTATAATGGTGCCATCTCGATGCTGCCCGACTTCACACCCTGCGGTACTGTTCTCGAGGCAGCCAAACGCGCCGGTTACCACACGGGCTTGGTCGTGACAACAGATATCACGGATGCCACGCCCGCCTGCTTCGCCTCACACGTTCATTACCGGCTTCAAGAGGACGAGATCGCGCTGCAGGAGATTGGCGAAGGCGTTTTGGGCCGGACTGTTGATTTGATCCTGGGCGGCGGGCGATGCCACTTCCTACCCAACTCGACGCAGGGCAGCTGCCGCGCCGACAACGTCAACGTCGCTGCCATCGCGCAAGAGAAGCACGGCTGGACTTACGCCAACAACCGTGCTGGCTTTGATGCCCTTGCCATGGGCAAGAATGTCTCCCTGCCGTTGCTCGGCCTGTTTGCGTCTACCGACGTCCCCTTCGAGATTGATCGTAGGCACATGGCCCATGTGTACCCTAGCTTGAGCGAGATGGCGGCGACGGCGCTCGCCGCACTTGAAGAGGCGACCAAGGACAGCGACAAGGGCTTCTTCCTCATGATTGAAGGCAGCCGCATCGACCACGCCGGCCACATCAACGACCCGGCCGCCCAGGTCCGGGAGGTGCTCGAGTACGACAAGGTGTTCAAGACAGTCTTGGATTTCCTCAACAACTCTGACACGGAGGGTGTTTTGGTTGCCACGAGTGACCACGAGACTGGCGGCCTCGCCACAGCCTGGCGTATGTTCTTTTTTCTTACATCCCCTGCTGTATTTTTAAAACTAATATTCTCACAGAGGGGCCTGGCGAGCTTCCCGTCTACAACTGGCATCCATCCATCCTCCTCAAGGCCCAAGCATCCTCCGAGCACCTTGCACTCCTGCTGAATGAACATATTCTCGCATTCCAAGATGAATCACCCAAGTCTTTGCGCGACTGGATTAACACAGACCTCGTGGCCAAACGCCTGGGCATCCAAAACGCTCTCGAAGTTGAAATTAACGCCCTGGCCTCCAACCCCGCCGCCGCCACAATCATATTTGCACGTATGGTCAGCATCCGCGCTCGCGTCGGCTGGAGCACCCACGGCCATAGCGCCGTCGATGTTAACGTCTACAGCTCGGGCGGCGAAGAGGCGCAGAAGATCCGTGGTAACATCGAGAATACCGATATTGGCAAATTCCTCAGGGAGTATTTGCGAGTCGACGTCGATAGCATTACCAAGGAGCTCAGGCAGAAGATGAAGCCTGATGAGCGGGCGGAGGAGGAGGAAAGGAGTAGGCTTGAGAAAGCCAGAGCTCTAGGAGGGATGTTATTGGAAGGAGACGGGCACCCCAAGGAGTGGTTATCTCTGTCCAAGCCTCCTAAGCAAAGCGGTCATAAAATACCTGCCCACTAAGCCTTTTATTCTACCACTTACATATAGGCTGGCTTGGCTTGTATTCCAGCGAGGTAGGTAAGTAGGTATGTAGATGGGCAGATTGCGATTTCGATTGCACAGCGCTGATTCATCCGGATGACGAGGTTGGGTCACGGAGTACTGGGTACTACTTACTGCAAAGGTATTCTAGCAGGGGTTCTTTCACTGCTGCGGGCCGGGGGGGGGGGGGGGGGGGGGGGGGGGGGGGGGGGGGGGGGGGGGGGGGGGGGGGGGGGGGGGGGGGGGGGGGGGGGGGGGGGGGGGGGGGGGGGGGGGGGGGGGGGGGGGGGGGGGGGGGGG